>JAHPZR010024110.1:0-20000 GCA_019787425.1 Platygyra sinensis | reverse complement strand
CTTCAATTTTAAATTACCATTCAATTCCTGCAGTCTTTTTAGGCACAGTTTAATAATACATTGGGGAAATAATTGGAAACTGTTGTTTGATGTAAATTTTAGAAAGAATTCTACAAACACAATTAGATTATTCGCTCTTGATTTCTATTTAAACAGAGTGTTTTTTCAGGGAAGTATTGACAGATAGTTGCTTCGCAGAAATTTAATGTTCTTAAAGCAAATTTTTGCCTGTTAATTGCTAGTTATAAGAACATCAAATTTCAAGGGGCAATTATCAGACCGATAGTTTCTGAGACAAACACTCTAATGTATTTATTGTTCACCACTAAATTTTCTTCCACACAGTGGTTCAAATTCATATTGAATTATTTTCCACTTTTTGAGATAAAAGCCGTGAAATCCAAATGTAAAATTGACATGGGAATCAGGTGGGTATCCAATTACAAAAAGTTCATGTTGGATACCTGTAATTGGACACCCATGTGATTGCGAGCTGATTACATGACAAATAGGTGCACATATAGAGCCAATTACATGTATGATCAAGAGTTTTGTCATAGATCTGATTGAGTGAAAAAAAATTGACTGTGAAAACAGTGTAAACCCACAGGTTTAGGCTAATCTAGCTAGGCCACATATACATTTACTGTTACTGTTAATTTTATTCAAAGAACAACTTACAGTTTAAATATTTACTAAACCCGCTTATAGCATAGCTAATCTAGGCGGTTTGTACTATTTACAGTAATATTTACTGAGGCAGAAAGTGATTTTAAAACAGCTGCTAAATAAATACACACATACATTAACAGTTAATCAAGTACAAAGGTAAAAAGGTAAAGCAAATTGAAAGGTGTAAGGTAGATATACTGCTAAATGCAAAGTTGAAAGCTATGTGATTTTTCCACTAGTAAACTGGTGAGACCACTAGCATATTCTTTCCAAATGTTTGGGCGACATGGATGATTCTAACTCGTGAACGTTTGCTAGTGAATATTTTTCTCACTTTCTTCCAGCCCTGAAAGGCAGATAACAATTTTACTTTCATTAACACATTTTGAGGTCCCAAATATTTTCTTTAGTTCTCATTTACTTACTTGGCTAAGATAAAAATTTACATGTTATAGTAAGGTAGAGTGAAGTGGTATTGTGCACTACTGTGTGTACACAACAAAAGTACATTTTGGTAAAGGGCACTGCAATTTACAAATCATGGTCAGAAGCCACTTAACACCTGTGCTTTTACAATCACTCTACAGATAATTAACAAATGGTAAACGCCACAGCATGTACTATTGAGTTATGGATGCATGCGGGAGGTTGCTAAGCAGGAAAGAAGCGCAAGAGTCACACGAGGTGATAGCCGAGTGCGTCTCTAGCTTCTTGAGTGCTTAGCAAACCTCCCAAGTGCATCCATAACTCAATAGTGCACGCTATGGCATTTACCATTTGTTTTATAACATAACATTGAGACATTGGAACAACAGAAGTCTTTTTATTGAGCTACATGTACATCACAAAATGCACGCATTGCTTTAGTTATCGAGTATGTCAGCAATGCTTTGATCGAAACCACTTTTGCTCATTGTACTGTATTTGCCGATTTCAACCATTTCTTCACGAGAAAAGTTTGTTTTATTGAATGTTTAAATATGGTGTCAGCAGAGCATCTGAGAGGATGTGGTGGTGCAGATCCGCATAATTCGCCTACTTCCACATCCTCTGCATCCTTGGGGCATTTTTCCACACAAAACAAGAAAATTGCTACATGTAAGCGAGAAAGCAACTGCTTATCATCCTCAGGAGCAAAAAATAAGAGATTGATCATTTTGAAGTTATTCACCCAAAACAGTGACCAAAACCCTTTTTGTTTGTAAATAATTTTAAACCTCCAGACGTTCCCTGCATCTTCTGGTGCTGGGCCTGGGTTCTAGTTTTCAGACTTCCTGTTTCCAGTTTTCATCGTCCGATTTAATGCCTGGTTACTAAGCTTTGGAGAAAACTGCGTTGAACGAAGAAATGCCTGTCCACTAATGGCAGCAAAAGGTAAAACATGTCATGAAGGCGTTAAATTCTCAGTAAGACGTTAACATGTATTTTATACATTTGAAAAAGCCAAGGGAACAACTTTATTAATTTTAGAAATTTCCACATAATCTGGCGACTTTACCACATAATCGTCACTTTCTTCCACGTAATATTGCCGAAAATTTCTGCATAATTTTCCATTTTTTTCCGCACCCTATCAGATGGCCTGTGTCAGTGTGGATATCAATTGATGAAGTTATACGACATGTCTTTGAAGATGTTCCTGGTGAAGAATTTTTCTGATGAAAGCGAAGGAGAGCTTTCTGTTCACGAGGACAGTGAAAACTAGGATCAACGTTCAGTAGATAACCAGGATTTTAGCAACTCTGGCTATTTTATTCAGACAATCATGGCAATGTTTTTCATTTGTTTACACAGGTTAGCAACAGTTTATATTCTAATGTTTTCGTATTCTAAGTTCTTATGTTCACAAAAGCAATGTTTACAGTTGTGCAGTGTCACAATCCTGAAATGTGGCATTTGACCTCATATTTGTGAATTGCCAGCTTGTGCATTGGCAGAGAAAATCTAGCACAACTTTGGCTCTGGGAATGATAATTATATAGAGTAAAAAGCATTTCAATCTTCAAATCCCATTCTTAATGAAAAATAACTTCAATCATGTGTTCTGGTCACAGAACAATGAATTTTGAAAGTAACAAAAATATGAAACATTTTTGTCTCTTGGTTACCTAAACTTATTAATATGTGGGAGGGGGTCTTTTTATTCAAAGTATACTCAAAATAAATACTACATGTATCTTAAAATACTTTTTCTGCTGAGCAAAATGATATATAGTTTATGGGGTGGTAAAGTAAATTGCAGACGAGCTATTGGACAATAATTAAACTCTGTTCAAAGTAAATATTTGAGCCTTCAGGAAACTGCTAACAAAAGGGTTAAATGCAAGTTGACATCAACACCATAGTTATGCTAAGAAGATCCTCTGAGTCATCTTTAAGTGCATCATTGGCAATTTAGATCCAACACTGTGTGTCATCAATTGCTTAGAACAAACAAATCTGGAAGAGCTTTACCTGTCTGTATCCCGAAAGAAAAAATTGTCATACAGGAACATGCTTCTTAAAGTTATGGCTTTATCAAAGGATACCCCAAGCATTCAAAGATCAAACTTAAGAATGGTTTAAAAAGATAAATTTTATATACATGTATCTTAGTATTTTAGCTACACAAAGTTGAATAAATGATACACTGTTGAAGGATATAGAGTAACAAATCATTTCTGATATTAATCACACTGCTATGATAGTTGAGGCATGTAATAAATTTGATAAAGGCAAAGGTGTCAGTATTGCTTTGTTAAGAAAAATTTCTTAACCTTTTGTCTTTTCAAAAAGAAAAGAAAAACATAATAAATTCCTCATTTAATAAGCATTTACACTTTAAAGGGGTTTGTTTTCAAAGCTTCTACACAAAAACATGCTAACTTGAGGCGCTCGACTGAGGCATACTGATACGCAATGTACCTTGAGTAATATTTGGCTCTTTCTGTTCAGAGTACATGTATAGATAAAATCAGTGGTGCCAACAAATATTCAAAGTATGAAGCTTCATTTACACAGTAACATAATGACAAAAGTTGAGAACAAGGGCAATTAATACAATGCACATGTAATATGCCTAATTAATTTCATAAGATTTATAGGCAATATAATTATACATGTACAATGTAGGCTAAAGAGCCTTTTGAAAATGACATTAACATGTTGACTTTTAAAATCCATTGATTCTGAAGCATTCAAGATGATTCAAAAAGCCAATATAAATAATGCCTTCCACTGCCAAGATTAATTAAGCACGTACAATGTATGATGAAATAATTAGCTCATTATATTTTTGTCAGAACATGTACATGTATGTGTGGTGCATCCATGCACGATTTGTAAGCATCTGGTAAAAGTCAGTGAGAAACAAATGTAAATTCGAAGGATGAGTTGAGGTATAATCCTCCCATCAGCAAAGATCAAAGTTTTTCAAGGCCAATATAAACGTATTTGAGTCGACTAGAGTAATCTCACCTTTTCGTCTGAATTTAGTTTTCCATCTGCTTTGCCACTTTCGAGTTTCGGTTTCCCATACCATCTGTCGACCAGCGGCTGAATGAACTTGTGCCAGATAAACAGAAATACTGGCACAAGGATGCACGATATTCATACCATTTTAAAGAAGTGCTTTTGCCTGCCACTAAAACAAAATTTTCACAGAGCGTTCTCACACCACGACGATCTCTTCGAATTCCTTTCTTGTTGTCATAAAAGAGCTACGACGCATGCTCTAAACTAGACAGCGCACTCAATGCGGGCTCAGTAATGGAGGCTGCTTTGGTAAGTTTACTTCCTTCACATTGTCAGGTAAACTCAGGGCGTGGATGAATGTTATAGTTATTAATAAGAGCTTTTATGTTTTTTTTTTTTACTTTATAGGAGGCCCTAAGATCGGTCTCCGATACAGATGAAGCCAAAAATGCTCTTTCTTTGATACAAGTTTATGTGAACAACATAGTGAAAGATCCAGTGAATCCCAAATACAGAAAAATTCGAATAAGTAAGTTTATTAAAACGTTTGATGTTTATAACGTCAATTGTTAGAAGGCCTGTATTAAAGAACGTTCTCCTTAAAACCCCATGGCAGTTATGTCTTGTGTTCTTCATGTATGTACAGTATGACCAGAGGTACCCCAAGCTTGGCATTTGAGCTTTTGTTCTGTGCATGTCAAATGCAGCTGTCAAAATCATGTCTAGTTCCCATGCATAATGAATAGAGTTGATTTCAAAAGAATTGCTGAGCGTTTAATATCCGCAATGAGTTTTCCTATACCTTCCTATACCTTAAATCAGTGATCTAGTCAGGACATCTACTGTATCTGTGAGCCAAGGTGCACAAAATAAGGGGGAAGGGTGGTTCCGGCAGGGGGGGGGGGGGGATACTTGATCCATGTTTGGGTATAGGGGTGCTGCCAAGGATTTGAAATCCTAACCATGTTTAGGACAAGAATATTTTAAAAACTCTTCCTTCTATTTTAAGACCTTGTTTAGGACAGGAGACAACATAGAGACTCCATCCATCATATTTGATGCCTCTAAAATCGAATTATTGCATCTCTACACTTGAACTAAGCAAAAGGCCATCATCAAGCATTAAGCTATAAACATTTCATTTAAGGATACCAACAACAAGAGCATTCTTGTCCAGAAAATGATCTGATGGTAATTGATGACCTTGGCTTGTAATAGCTGGATAATAGCTGGTTAACATCTTTCAGCTTGTAATACCTCAGATACCCTGTTTAGGACAGGTTCTGAACCTGTTTCAGACAGAGGCCAGTAAAATTGTATACCCTCTTCAGAACAGCGAGGCCAAAAAACCATACTCTGTCCAGACCAGTGGCATGTCCCCATATAGGGGGGGGGGGGGAGTAGGTCCACACAGAAGGTTCCAAAACAAGGGTGTCCAGTGAAGTTGGAGTTTTCTTGAAAGTCTGCAAAAGCAGCAGGAAGGAATTTTCCATTTTTTTGCACATAGGCCATTCTTTTTTTCTGTTTAGTGTCATCCAACCAAACCAAACAAAAAAAATGAACACAGTTAAACCACTTTTCACTTTAATAATTATCTTACTATTAAAAAGGTACCCGTATAGTTGCAAAATTAATGAGAAAAACCCTAATAATTTACAGTTAATAAATAAGATAAAAATGCAGTGGAAAATTGAGAATCTAGCCTAATGTAGTACAACATTGTTAACAAACCTCTTCGTGTGTTATATTTTTTTTCTTTCTTATTTCATTCTATTTTCTTTCCGTGTTTTATTACATGTACATACTTGTATTATTGTAGAATGATGTTAATTAAAGGAAAGCATTGTAATTTTTTCAGTAACCAGGATTGTAAATACTGTAAGTAATGTAGTTAATGTATGTAATTATCCGTAAGTGTTGTATTGTTAATGCAAGTAAGTAACACTGTAAGTAGAGTATTTATTATATTTTATTAAAAAAAAATTATTTTAATCTAAAACATGCGCATGGTAACAACTTATAACCACGCTTTTATTATTTTTTAATCTTTATGCGAACGTTTAGCAGGAGAAACATGACATAGTTACCGCCGTCATCTACTGTTACATAATGACCGAAATTTCATTAATATGCAAAATGTGGCTCTCGCTGCCTTTCAGCATATATATGCTGAAAGGCATATCTGATTACATTCTTAGCGTGGGTTTAGCATGACTTGTAATCGGAGATTTTTGTTTACCTTGAAGGAAAAACATACCCGGGAAGGTTCATTGACCTTTCAAACAAATATATATTTACATATGTTCTGAGATGAAGCACAGTGCACATTCTAAAGCAGTCCTTGATGATTCATGGATTACTGTAGACACCACATCACTTCATCAACACAAACTATATTTTATTTCACGATCACTCTTATTTGTCACCTAGCGAAAGTGAACAGTGCAAGTTGCATGATTCAAAGTCCCGATCAGGACTTGGCTGAACAGAGGTCTGTGTCTGGTCACTGACAGAACTAAAAAAAATAAACCAAAGGCAAACCATGAACCATGCCTGCCTACGGCTGCGCGGTTAAAAACAGGAACAAAACATTTTTTACAGTATTTTGTGCAACTTTTGAACCAACGTTTATACCATATTGATTCTGGGTTCATGCCTTGTTATTTCCAGACTCAACAGCAATGATGCAGAGGTACCAGGTCTCCTATTCAGAGACCTTTTTTTAACCTAAGGTCTATTTTTCAATCAGACCAACTGACCCAATATCGGGAAACACATTGGACGTCAAAACAAAAAAAGGGGGATGGCCATATATATCTTTTAAACAATGAGGGACACAAGGATAGTTCCCTAAATTTACCACTAGAGACCAGATAATGAAACTGATAGATCATCATTGCTGGTACTTACATGTACCTCTGGTTTCTGTGGTGTGAAAATGATAGCAAAACTAAACTGGGTTTTCAGAAACATCACAGTATAATAATAATTTATCCTATCACTGTGATGCCTTGATGCATTTAAATGAGTGAACTTTTGGCTATCAATTTTGCTGTTTATTATTCAAATGTAAATCAATTGTTAATACTTATAAGCCTTCTGATGATTCAGAGTGACATCACTTTTATTTTTTGTCGATGTAGAAAAAGATCTATAGCAAGTGTTTTTTTATTTCTTGTTAATTAATACTTGTAGGCAATCCAAAGTTTAACACAGTCATCTGGCAGCTGGAACAAGCAAGGACATTTTTGCTGTTTTCAGGATTTGAGCAGGTTTAATTTTCATGTACATGTATACCAATTTTTTTTTCTAATGTCACAACTCCCCATTCAAAATGTTTTATTGTAGTAAAGGTGCACTGATTGCATAGTTGTGTATGTGTATATATAAGTATAGTTGTTTTTTTTATACTGGTATGTTTTGTTATTTTCAATTGTTGAACAAAAAATGGAACATACATGTAGCTTCTTATTAAGCAAGTAGTTTGATACCCTGCGAGTCTCCTTCGATCTTCCTAGACAAATTAGTCAAATCGGCATTTGTCTAGGAAGATCGTAGGAGACTCTGCTCGCAGGGTAGTAATTTCATGGATATGCTTGAAAAAGTTTGAAGGGACAATTCAAATCACCCCAGCAAGTCACATAAACTTTCAGGCTTTTACAATATAATTTGAATAAAGATTCATAGTTCTGTCTGCTTTTATTTCAGGAAGGTGACTTTTTGATTCTTCCATCTTCTATAAAACTAGATGGAGCCAAGTTGTTGATCGATGAAGCTCTTGGCATTTTACCATCAAATCAATCAAGTCATGCTACCAGTACTTCTTCAAATACAAGTCAATCTAGCAGTGTTCTCAAGCTTAATACCCAGAAAGGTAAGATGTTATTTATATCAGCAATTTACTGGTATTTAATACACAGTCACAATCCTCCAATTAGAGATATTTCTCCCATTTAGTGACAATTCTTAAAGGGTCTCTGAGTCACAGCATCTTGAGTTATTTTGAACATCGAAAAAATAACCGTTAAATTGAAGGAAACCTAAAAATAACACTTTAAAAAGATAGAAAAACATCAAAGAGATAATAATAAACCATAAAGGAACAAGGATGGTTAAGGATGGAGAAGATTGACACTGATTGCAAACAACGAATTCGAAAAGTTTAGCTAAGCTTTTCAAACGTGACTGAGCCCCTTTAATTACGAGTGAACACTTGTTCATGGTTCAAGCCACTCAAGATTGTTTAAAAGAAAACAATTTGTAACCTCTATACATGTTCACTGTGCACTGTAGATTGTACATAAGAGTTGGGTATTGCATGTGGGGCAGTCACTGCAGTTAAGCCACCCCAAGAAGAGTGCAACCACCCCCTGCAGAGATACTACTAAATATAGGCACTCCATACTCCCCAGTTTTAGCTGGGGCATATTCGATCACATGATACATGTACATTTAGACCAATCTCACACTTGTAAGTAAAAATACTTGCTTGATGGCTTAATCTAATCACTGATATTTTATTGATAATTTAGACTCTAGTTTGTTTGATCAAGATGTGAAGGCAGATCTTACCTTGCTCTCTTACATGAAAGAAATGGGTATGTTCACCATTATTCACCATTAATTTACAATTATATTTATTTGATTTCTCTCTTTAGTTGTAGCACCTTCAAAAATCAAGGTTACTGTTTTAGGGTTTTTAGTCCTGTGCATGGGGCAATGTTTTATGCAACTTGTCTCAAAGTGATTTCTGAGACAAGACTAGCCTGCATAGCAAGCGTTCCGGTGCATTTTTAGAGAAAGGAAAACCCAGAAATCCACCGAGATCGACGAGGGAACGAGTTTTGTCCACGCGAAAAATGGGGAGAGCTCAAAAAATGAAGTGAGGGGGAAGGAGAAAGGAGAAGGGGAATGCATTCCCCTCCCCCTCGCTTCATTTTTGCGCTCTCCCCATTTTTTGCGTGGCCAAAACTTGTTCGCTCGCCGATCTCGATGGATTTCTGGGTTTTCCTTTCCCTAAAAATGCACAGGAACGCTTGCTATGCAGGCTAAGACAAGACCTGGAAGAAGCTTGAAAGGTGTTCAATGTAACAGGGGAGTTACTGTTTTGCTTGTAGGTTATGATATTGTGGTCGCAGAGATTGCTTTGATTGCAACTAAAAACAAAGGGATTCAGCCAGCTATTGATTGGTAAGAGCTAATTAATGCACTACAGATTCTTCTGGTGAATAACCAATTTTTGAAAGATTAACACATGTAGGACAAAAATTATAATGGTAATTGATTCAATCTAGATACCGGTACATTGCTAGAGTGATGAAATTTTCAGAAAAGGAACCATTATCAAACTGCTTTTACTGAGATACTCAGTGGCTTATTGGTACTTTGTGTGCAATTGACCCACACAGCTGGCACATGTTCTACTGCTACTCCAGTCCTCATGGATGAGAGGGTACTCCACCATGCCACAGGGTTATTCTGACCCAGCAATATGCACTTTAATATACCCTTGGGTGGAGAGAAGAACTGTCAGTAATAGTTAAGTGTCCTACCAAAGAAACATATACCTGCCAACATTTTCTGAGTTATAGACATGAGATTTTTATACTGGGAGTGCCAGGTTTTTCCAAAAACAACATGAACATATCCGAAGATTGCCAAAGACGTTCAAAAACTTCCGAAGGTGTCAGAGGTCATCCAAAGATAGCAAAAGGAGAAAGAGCCCTGAAATTTTGCAGTCCCAATCTCAGGATATGTATTGCTAAACACAAGCAGAGCTCCCAGTGCTTTGTATTTGAATGTCGACCGGTTAGCTCAGTTGGTAGAGCACCAGACTGTTGTGTGGGAGGTCGCAGGTTCAAACCCTGGCTGGACCAACACTCAGGGTCTTAAAATAATTGAGGAGAACGTGCTGCCTTTGTAATGACACCTGCAAATGGTTAGACGTTCAAGTCTTCTCAGACAAGGACTATAAACCGTAGGCCCCGTCTCCTGTACCTTCAGTGTTACACCGCTAGCAGGGGACGTTAAAGAACCCACACACTTCTTGTAAAGAGTAGGGCATGCAATTCCCAGTATTGTGGTCTGGCCTTGGTTCAGTGTTTTGTATTTCATGGGTTGGTGCTTTAATAAGGGCTGTACACTGTATAGCCTATTTGTGCCTTTCTCCCTTGGACTGATCTGTCCAGAAAGTGATTAAAGTATCGTCGTTTACACATATTTTCATTTGTTACATCAGTTTTACATATTTTCAGAAATTGTGTCAAGCAAAGCTGCAGGGACTTTTTCAATCACACATGAGAATTTGTCCCATACAGTGTAAACGTGAACTGGCTTGAAATCAAAGTTTTTAGTCCACTGGGGTGAGACTCACACCTAAGGCGTGAGAGTTGGCAGGTATAGAAACATTGCAAATTTATGAACCTGGCTGTGCATTCAGATGTAGAGTTCTCAATCCAGAGGACATTGTGGTCTTGGCTATTACCATGCTATTAAACCCACAAATTATCATGTTTACATGTATGTACAGTACAACTTATATAGAAAGCATCTGATCTCTATTGCTATATTGCCAAAGTACATGTTAATTATTCACTTGAAATAGCCAAGTTGACTTGTACATCTTATGACTTTCCCTCCACTAGGATAAACCAGAATCCCAACAAAGCAACCTCGATAAAGGTGCAGCAGTCAGGAACTTCAGATGTACTGCATGGTGATGCACATGATATCAGTCAGCATTCCCTTGCAAGTAGCTCTTCACCTGCTGTAAGTCAGGCACACATAGCTAGATGTATGTTAAACCACCTGACCCAACAATGATAGTTTAATTTTGTACGAAGACATGAACATTGTTTATGAATGAATATCAATTACAATGCAAATTGATTTTGTCATGGACAACAAATTTGTGAGTGAATAAAATGAAAACACTTATCGTAGTTTGTCATTTCATTCTGAGGGAAGATTTGTGCATGCAATAATGTCAATTGTACAGCTAAGTATTAACTTAAACAAATGTGTAACCTTCTCTGTAATCAAGTACTGTTGTTAGAATGCAGAGTGATTCAAGCATTTAATTATTAACTTATTTTTTGTAGCCTGCACCAGTGCAATCCCGATTCCAAAAAACACTAGACGAGAGGCACAAGTTTCAGGAAAGACTCAGACTGGAGGCGATTGAGGAGGCAAGGTATGATAACAACTCATTTGCATGTGACTGGTCTCTGTTTCACTTATACCTGTATCCCCAGATACATGTAGGTTTAAGAACAAAAAATTGAATAATCCATTCCTCTTCTAACCTAGTTTGGTAGTGTATTCTGTATCTTTCCCGTTGTTGTGCTTTTTAACTCTGCATTAATTTTCTCACAATTTGCCCAACATGTTGGGAAATGATCAATGCTGTTTAAGCCATCAAGGGAGGCCATGGCTGCTAACAGTAAACAAGAGCGGTACTGGTAAGGCTGACTACCAGTTTTTGACTACTACCAAGTTGATTTCAACCCTGCCATAACTGAATTCAGTCATGTTATAGAGCTATTCTTTTGAATAATTTTACAATCATGATATCCAGGCCTTGTGGATGTCTCACAAAGTCATGCATCGTTCTCTCATGTTGACCTCAGGAAGAATCAAGTGAGAAAATAACAATTAACAAATGGTAAACGCCATAGCGTGTACTATTGAGTTATGTTTGCACACGGGAGGTTGCTAAGCACAAAAGAATCGTTAGAGTCGCACGAGGCGATACCAAGTGCGACTCTAGCTTCTTGAGTGCTTAGCAAACCTCCCAAGTGCAACCATAACTCAATAGTACACGCTATGGCGTTTACCATTTGTTTTATAACAACATTGAGACATTGGAACAACAGAAGTCTTTTAGCGTCCATACCACGCTGCTCGCGTCAATGTGTCACACAATGCCTTTTTCAGCTCACGCTCTGAAAAAACCTTTTCTTTGACGTTGATATTGTGGTAAAAAAACAAATCAAATGTGGTTTAGCGTGGTCTGTACTCTTATCGACAACGACTGCTGTTGTGCGCCGAGTGATTCCGCAACAAATTGAGCTACATCACGAAGTGCGCACTTTGCTTTTAGTTATTGAGTACGTCAGCAGCATACACCCATGGGCAAATAGTAGATGCTGAATTGGCCAATCAGAGCATGCGCTTTGCTTTAGTTATGTTATAAAATAGAATAATGACCTCAAATGTACTGTAATATGTGTAAAACTTCAGTCATTGATAGTCACCAGGATTATTGGGGTGCTAATAAAGCTGTATCTACTTTTTGTAGGCTAGAAAAGCAAAGGAAAAAACTTCACAAGGAAAATTTGTTGAAAGATATGAAAGATGAAAAAGATGAAAAATTAGAAAAGGTATGATCCAGACTTAAGTTCAACCCCATCCTTCCAATGTACATGAAAGCATGCCTAGAACACTATCAATGTACGGTTGAATATTTACTCAAGTAAGAATAAAATGTCTCATATTAATTATATGTACCGGTATTTTAGAAAATTGAAGAGAGGTGATTTCCTGAAGTAAATGTATGAGCAAACTAATGCTCTTTTAATTTACTACCAGGCCAAACATGCAAAACTTACGGAGAACACAGATGAAGCATCAAACAAGGACAAAACTGGTCAGCAGAGTAGTAATAGTGACTTGCCATTGGTGGAATTGAGAATAAGAATGCCCGATGGTCAGGTATGACACATGTCAATAACCTACCTTGCAGAGGTTCATTGGTGAACATTGAAATGTGACATGGGTCCTAAAGGAGAGACCAACAAAAGGTTGATGTACTGTTGATGGAAAACTAGTCTTGGGTCTACTTGTGACTCCGTTTGGCCAGGCCTTGTGTGCACTTATGTTGACTTGCATTGACTTGCGCTCACTTTGGTCAAGATGAAATTTAGACACAAGTCAATGCACATTTTTCAACGTTTGGCCACCCAACCCAAGACAATACAAGTTGAGCGGCATCCATTAACCTACCGTAAACTTCCAGGGCTTGAAATTCAAATCTTATTCTTAATACATGTACACTTAGAGAATATGGTTTTTCTTCTCTTAAAGCAAGACCCAGATATCAACTGACAATATACAAACTGTCCCTAGTCAACACTGTCATGTGGGTCTAATTGGCTGACAAATTTTTGTTTCCCTTTTTACGTTTCTTTTTCAGGTCTTGTTGCTTAGTCTTCTTAACAACACAACAATTCAAACTTTATATGAGTGAGTAACTGGCACCTTTAATCAGCTTATGTCATTATGAAATGAAAACTATTTTTGACAAATGTATAGCTGTGAAATTTTCCCCTCATTTTTATTATAAGCAATACCTGCAACCTACAGGAAGTTCAAAGCAGTTGTTCAAGCAGGGCTGTGAGAAAGACTTGAGTCACTTGTACCATTGTTCTCCACACCCATGGCAAACTTCTTACTAATACTTTGTGGGTAAATTCTGTCAACGATAGACAATTTCACCTGTAGCATCAAAGGAAAATCAAGCATACTCAGCCGTAACAGGTGTTACGGGTTACAGCCCTTAATGACAGTCCTGCCAAGGGTGTTTTTTGCTTTGAAATTTCTCTTACTGATTGTTAACATGTATGTTCCGGAAGTAGGGGCCTTTGATCACGTAGTATGACCCTAAGGTGGACATTTGAACACCATTTTTGGCCTGCAGTGGAAGAATTTCACCAACCCAAATTCAAAATGCCTACTGCCCAGGGGGGAGGGGGTGCCCTGCAGCTGGAGAAGGAGGGGTCGTGTTTCGAATCCACTGATACATCATTATGAAAATTCACCACTGAAGGAGAGAGACATAAAAATCAATATTTGATTTACTAACTTTAACTGGATTTTTGTTTGTTTATTTGCTTGTTTCTCTATTTGTTATTTTGTTTGTCTTAGGGAAGTAAAAACTCACTTGCCATCAAATGACAGCTTAAGCCAAGATGATTTTGTCCTCATGACTTTGTTTCCACAAAGAAGAATCTCAGAGATGGAAAGTACCTTAGAATCAGCAGGTAAAACAGTACGTTACTGACATTATATTCACCTGGGTTTAGAGTTTTTCCTCCGCACATATTTTGCATTTAAGCTTAGCTGGTTACTTGAAACTTCATTAAATTACTACCAGGGAAGATGATTATTATACCTTTATACTTTTAACAGTCTTTTTCATTCTTATCTTTCACTCCCTTTATCTCGTCACGTACCATTCGTTTCACAATAATGACAAAATTTGGCTAAAGCTTAACAGTTAACATGTATATTACTGCATGTAGAACCAGTAAACAGGTTAGGTTGTCTGCCTTTCTGTCAGCGTTCAGCATAACATGATAAACGATGAACAGACTTACATTTGGCTGCGGCATCTGATGCTCATTGAACGGCCTAATTGAACAAATATAGTGAACCGAACATACTGCATAGAAATAAACCATAACATATCGGCATTACAGCTCTCAAGGCATTACAGTAGTTTAAGGTTACTTCCATTGACGTTCCAATTCATTCAAAGAAGTGAGAAATAAATTATGTGAGGTGCTCAGCCTGACCTACGAATTATTATACCAACACACGAGGCAAAAATGGTATCGGCTGTTAAGGAAAACTTTCATTGTAAAAAGATTAAGTCTTAACTCACAAGCTTTCCTTTGTTTCATGGCGGATAAATTCAGCTTCTTTGAACGTTCGGTTGCATATACTTCTATTGTTGACAATTTTAGCGAAAGGCAAATGGTGTTATCCCGATTTAGAATAGGGAGCTTAAGGTGGCTCGAAATAGTTTTCATTTTCTCCAGCCTAGTTTTACAAATTCTTTTACAATTACAGTTTGGTTTATCGTATCAGTGTGAAATTTACTACAGACATAAATGAAACGTCATAGAATCATCACATCATATTTTTTCCAGAAAACCTGTTACCATGGCAACGATATAACGCATTCAGTTGCACCCCCAAAATCGAAAGCTATCGTGTTATTAAGAGAACGGGTCGGTGAAAATCTTCTCAAACACTTATATAATATTACATGTTATTAGGAATGATCGTCAAGATATGTAATTTTAGAAAAATTCTGTAGGACAGAAGGAAGTAAAAACCTACTTTTCGACTATTGCTTTTTAATTTTTTTCCCATCTATAGAATTTTTTAAGAATTGATATATATACGCATCCGATTGATCTTAGTTGTCACCAAAAATTTGAAAAAAAATTCACCGACTGGAAGCGAAAATATTTGCGCACGAAGTTGGAAAATATGAAAAAGTCAAGGTCGACTAGATCCCACTTTACGCATGCGTGAAGTTGTTCACGCGCGCTCAATCGAGTTCCTACGCGTGCGAAAAGACCGGCTTTCATCCGGATGTATTCTTTGTGACAAGGAGATATTTTTTCCTTGCGATGGTTTTACGGGTTACAAGAAAAGTAACCAAAACCAATTTGGGAGAGCTTTACCGTTCGCATTTGCATTAACGTGTTACAAGATCTATTTTCTCTACTCTTCTCTCTCTAATTTTGATTCATTCCACTGACGCGTGCATCTTTGTAAACGTGTGTAGATTGCACGCGCACGTGCAGCTAAAAACCCCTTTCGAGCCTCCTTAAGGTAACCACGACAACAACGGCAACGAGACGCCACAAAACAAAAAATTTAATGAGCAGTACAATAGCTGTGCACGTGCGTTATAAATCTTTGTACATTTCTTTTCCCGTTGCTCTGCAAAAATAAAGAACGTGAACATGATGACGTTCTTTATTTTTGCAGAGCAACGGGAAAAGAAATGTACAAAGATTTATAACGCACGTGCACAGCTATTGTACTGCTCATTAAAATTTTTTGTTTTGTGGCGTCCTCCGTTTGGCCGGTGTTGTCGTGGTTACCTTAAGGGAGGCTCGGGAAAGGGGTTTTTAGCTGCACGTGCGCGTGCAATCTACACACGTTACAAAGATGCACGCGTCAGTGGAATGAATCAAAATTAGAGAGAGAAGAGTAGAGAAAATAGATCTTGTAACACGTTAATGCAAATGCGAACGGTAAAGCTCTCCCAAATTGGTTTTGGTTACTTTTCTTGTAACCCGTAAAACCATCGCAAGGAAAAAATATCTCCTTGTCACAAAGAATACATCCGGATGAAAGCCGGTCTTTTCGCACGCGTAGGAACTCGATTGAGCGCGCGTGAACAACTTCACGCATGCGTAAAGTGGGATCTAGTCGACCTTGACTTTTTCATATTTTCCAACTTCGTGCGCAAATATTTTCGCTTCCAGTCGGTGAATTTTTTTTCAAATTTTTGGTGACAACTAAGATCAATCGGATGCGTATATATATCAATTCTTAAAAAATTCTATAGATGGGAAAAAAATTAAAAAGCAATAGTCGAAAAGTAGGTTTTTACTTCCTTCTGTCCTACAGAATTTTTCTAAAATTACATATCTTGACGATCATTCCTAATAACATGTAATATTATATAAGTGTTTGAGAAGATTTCACCGACCCGTTCTCTTAATAACACGATAGCTTTCGATTTTGGGGGTGCAACTGAATGCGTTATATCGTTGCCATGGTAACAGGTTTTCTGGAAAAAATATGATGTGATGATTCTATGACGTTTCATTTATGTCTGTAGTAAATTTCACACTGATACGATAAACCAAACTGTAATTGTAAAAGAATTTGTAAAACTAGGCTGGAGAAAATGAAAACTATTTCGAGCCACCTTAAGCTCCCTATTCTAAATCGGGATAACACCATTTGCCTTTCGCTAAAATTGTCAACAATAGAAGTATATGCAACCGAACGTTCAAAGAAGCTGAATTTATCCGCCATGAAACAAAGGAAAGCTTGTGAGTTAAGACTTAATCTTTTTACAATGAAAGTTTTCCTTAACAGCCGATACCATTTTTGCCTCGTGTGTTGGTATAATAATTCGTAGGTCAGGCTGAGCACCTCACATAATTTATTTCTCACTTCTTTGAATGAATTGGAACGTCAATGGAAGTAACCTTAAACTACTGTAATGCCTTGAGAGCTGTAATGCCGATATGTTATGGTTTATTTCTATGCAGTATGTTCGGTTCACTATATTTGTTCAATTAGGCCGTTCAATGAGCATCAGATGCCGCAGCCAAATGTAAGTCTGTTCATCGTTTATCATGTTATGCTGAACGCTGACAGAAAGGCAGACAACCTAACCTGTTTACTGGTTCTACATGCAGTAATATACATGTTAACTGTTAAGCTTTAGCCAAATTTTGTCATTATTGTGAAACGAATGGTACGTGACGAGATAAAGGGAGTGAAAGATAAGAATGAAAAAGACTGTTAAAAGTATAAAGGTATAATAATCATCTTCCCTGGTAGTAATTTAATGAAGTTTCAAGTAACCAGCTAAGCTTAAATGCAAAATATGTGCGGAGGAAAAACTCTAAACCCAGGTGAATATAATGTCAGTAACGTACTGTTTTACCTGCTGATTCTAAGGTACTTTCCATCTCTGAGATTCTTCTTTGTGGAAACAAAGTCATGAGGACAAAATCATCTTGGCTTAAGCTGTCATTTGATGGCAAGTGAGTTTTTACTTCCCTAAGACAAACAAAATAACAAATAGAGAAACAAGCAAATAAACAAACAAAAATCCAGTTAAAGTTAGTAAATCAAATATTGATTTTTATGTCTCTCTCCTTCAGTGGTGAATTTTCATAATGATGTATCAGTGGATTCGAAACACGACCCCTCCTTCTCCAGCTGCAGGGCACCCCCTCCCCCCTGGGCAGTAGGCATTTTGAATTTGGGTTGGTGAAATTCTTCCACTGCAGGCCAAAAATGGTGTTCAAATGTCCACCTTAGGGTCATACTACGTGATCAAAGGCCCCTACTTCCGGAACATACATGTTAACAATCAGTAAGAGAAATTTCAAAGCAAAAAACACCCTTGGCAGGACTGTCATTAAGGGCTGTAACCCGTAACACCTGTTACGGCTGAGTATGCTTGATTTTCCTTTGATGCTACAGGTGAAATTGTCTATCGTTGACAGAATTTACCCACAAAGTATTAGTAAGAAGTTTGCCATGGGTGTGGAGAACAATGGTACAAGTGACTCAAGTCTTTCTCACAGCCCTGCTTGAACAACTGCTTTGAACTTCCTGTAGGTTGCAGGTATTGCTTATAATAAAAATGAGGGGAAAATTTCACAGCTATACATTTGTCAAAAATAGTTTTCATTTCATAATGACATAAGCTGATTAAAGGTGCCAGTTACTCACTCATATAAAGTTTGAATTGTTGTGTTGTTAAGAAGACTAAGCAACAAGACCTGAAAAAGAAACGTAAAAAGGGAAACAAAAATTTGTCAGCCAATTAGACCCACATGACAGTGTTGACTAGGGACAGTTTGTATATTGTCAGTTGATATCTGGGTCTTGCTTTAAGAGAAGAAAAACCATATTCTCTAAGTGTACATGTATTAAGAATAAGATTTGAATTTCAAGCCCTGGAAGTTTACGGTAGGTTAATGGATGCCGCTCAACTTGTATTGTCTTGGGTTGGGTGGCCAAACGTTGAAAAATGTGCATTGACTTGTGTCTAAATTTCATCTTGACCAAAGTGAGCGCAAGTCAATGCAAGTCAACATAAGTGCACACAAGGCCTGGCCAAACGGAGTCACAAGTAGACCCAAGACTAGTTTTCCATCAACAGTACATCAACCTTTTGTTGGTCTCTCCTTTAGGACCCATGTCACATTTCAATGTTCACCAATGAACCTCTGCAAGGTAGGTTATTGACATGTGTCATACCTGACCATCGGGCATTCTTATTCTCAATTCCACCAATGGCAAGTCACTATTACTACTCTGCTGACCAGTTTTGTCCTTGTTTGATGCTTCATCTGTGTTCTCCGTAAGTTTTGCATGTTTGGCCTGGTAGTAAATTAAAAGAGCATTAGTTTGCTCATACATTTACTTCAGGAAATCACCTCTCTTCAATTTTCTAAAATACCGGTACATATAATTAATATGAGACATTTTATTCTTACTTGAGTAAATATTCAACCGTACATTGATAGTGTTCTAGGCATGCTTTCATGTACATTGGAAGGATGGGGTTGAACTTAAGTCTGGATCATACCTTTTCTAATTTTTCATCTTTTTCATCTTTCATATCTTTCAACAAATTTTCCTTGTGAAGTTTTTTCCTTTGCTTTTCTAGCCTACAAAAAGTAGATACAGCTTTATTAGCACCCCAATAATCCTGGTGACTATCAATGACTGAAGTTTTACACATATTACAGTACATTTGAGGTCATTATTCTATTTTATAACATAACTAAAGCAAAGCGCATGCTCTGATTGGCCAATTCAGCATCTACTATTTGCCCATGGGTGTATGCTGCTGACGTACTCAATAACTAAAAGCAAAGTGCGCACTTCGTGATGTAGCTCAATTTGTTGCGGAATCACTCGGCGCACAACAGCAGTCGTTGTCGATAAGAGTACAGACCACGCTAAACCACATTTGATTTGTTTTTTTACCACAATATCAACGTCAAAGAAAAGGTTTTTTCAGAGCGTGAGCTGAAAAAGGCATTGTGTGACACATTGACGCGAGCAGCGTGGTATGGACGCTAAAAGACTTCTGTTGTTCCAATGTCTCAATGTTGTTATAAAACAAATGGTAAACGCCATAGCGTGTACTATTGAGTTATGGTTGCACTTGGGAGGTTTGCTAAGCACTCAAGAAGCTAGAGTCGCACTTGGTATCGCCTCGTGCGACTCTAACGATTCTTTTGTGCTTAGCAACCTCCCGTGTGCAAACATAACTCAATAGTACACGCTATGGCGTTTACCATTTGTTAATT
>JAHPZR010024109.1:0-12782 GCA_019787425.1 Platygyra sinensis | reverse complement strand
ATGAACGACATCTTCCCTACAATCTTGGCCAAAAGGGTTTGGGACACTTCCCTTTGCTCTCATTTTTTTACATGGCAAACTGCAGAAAACCAACAATTTTTTTTACAGTCATACAAATAGTCTTAAAAAGATTTTTCCCCTGATCCCCTTGAACAATGTTGAAGTCCTTTGACTGTAGAATATTTGTGATAAATCTGTGACTACAAACAACCAACATTATTCAGGCGGGAGAGGGATAGATTGAAATGCTTTTTTCTATAGAAAAAGGAGAAATTGTCCCAAAAGTTTTGGCCAAGATTGTAGTTCCACCCTAATTACACCTTTTACAGTAGCTGTTATAAATTTGGATATCATACCTCTCCATCTGAACTGATGTGATTTTGTCGTGATGTTGGTCTCCACCCTGCACCTGTTCATCAAGAAAGTAGCATTAACAAGTTCGAGAAAAAAACAGTCAATCATAGTTTCCAATTAAATGTCCCGAGTCAAGGATGTCTTGCTAAATTTCCCTTTTCTCACTGATCTATTTTTTTTACCTCTGTAGTTAATTTCACTTCAAACAATGGCCAACAATGGAATGATACACTTCATCCTAGCAAAGGTTACACAATGAAGGAAAAGACAACCTTAGAGTCATTACCTCCAGCTGGTTTTGGCATCATAGAATTGGATGGCATGGTACTATGCTTTGTTGACAAATCAGCCCAAGGGTCTCGAGGAGCAAACTGACTGAAATCATCATCGTCATATCTGGTGAAAAAAGCATTTCATGACTAGTTTGTAAGTCTTTCCTAACTAACAAATAATTAAGATCAAGAAATTATAATAAAAGGGTGGAAAACAACTCCATCAAAAAAAACTCCTCTTAGAGGTGAGCACCTCCTATGAGTGGACTCAATTTAAGTTAATTGCCTTCAGTTACCTTAAACCAAACCCAGCCCTGTCTGATGGCATTCCACCTGGACTAAAGTCATCATATCGTGGACCTGAGGAACGGAAGCCATTGTCTGTGACAAATACATCATTCATTCCACGGCTCTGAGGGAGATCTGACATCCTGCCACCTCCTCCTCCCATGGCACGATTCATCCAGTTGCCATGAGGATGTGGTGGGGTGTTTCTTGACATGTGACCATGGGCAGCCACAGGATAACCAGGTCGACCACCATGACCCTGTGTAAAGCAACACTGCATAAGCTGACAAGAAACTACTGACATTTGCTCACATGAAAATCAGCAAAATCTCAGCTTAATTGTCCCAAGTTTTCAGCTCCTAAAATTACTATGTTTTACAAATAAAATAACATTTCAGTCAGAAAGGAGCTGGGGGTTGATATCAGTAGAATTGTGATCCCTTTTCTCAGGAGGCTAGCAACATAGTTTGTGTGTGACATGGAACTCCAAACCATGTTAACACACAGGATGACTTGCAATAATAAAGCGTTGATTAACCTTGCTCAAGACTGACAAGTTCAAAACTCACAGAAAACTATTAATTAAGAATTCTCTTGAAAGCAGTGGTTTACATTCCCAGTCAGAGGCAATGAGGTACAATAAGCTCAAGAAAGGATAACACGTGCAAGGTTGGCAATGACCAAACAAAATTGTGAGAGTTTAATTCCTTGATGTAGACATGGGAATGCAGTGTTTTACCTGCCAAGCCTCTTGCCGTATCTGCTGGATCACCTTAGGTCCTATCTCATGAGCAGACTTTCGTGGAACCCACTTAAAAAGCAACGCACAAAAAATAAATATTAAGCTTCACAGGATTAGAGAAAATTTCTGATGACTAAAATTTATGCAAAGTCCCCCTGAAAACATTGTTGGGTTAATGACTTCACACTACAACCAAACAAGTCCAAAAACTCTTAATAACTTGTGCAAATCAAATACACTGTGATGGGTTTTATATGCAAGAAAACAGACTTTCAATGGTGAGCACAAGATAGTGTTAAGCCCTTTGCAAGCGGCAACCATGGGAACAGCACACATGTAACTGCACGCTTAGAAGAGGACTTCACATTCATGTACTACAATTACTGCTCAATTAGAACTACAAATGTGAATGGGGGTAGGGCTGTGACTAATGAGTGTCAAATGGAGTTGTTGCTCTGATAACTGTGATTGACCAAGAATAGTCAATGTTATGCAATTCAGTGTTACATGCATTTAGAGCTACCTTAGCATTTCGTAGGTCTATGACATCTTCAATCATGAACCTGATTCGCACTGGGAAGTCACTGCGACCTAAGAGCTGCTGGATTCGCTCAAAGTACTGATCAATTAAGGGCTGAAAAAATTAAAATATGACAACTTAAATAGACGCACACTAGGAGTAAGGAAAATCTTCTACTTGGAACATCCTAGTCAAGCAAAGCAAAACAGGAAATATTTGGATGTCTGTACCCAGCTGGAACATAAAGAATGTGATGTCTCTGTGAAACCCAGTATTAGTGAGCCTTGTATGCATGACTGTCATAGACAGCTGCTGACCAACACAAATACAGCATAAATTATTCCAAGTTACAGGAAGAGCAAATAATGTCAATATAAACCTTAGCTTTGGGAATATCCAGTATTGGCCCTACTGTTCGCATCAAGTAGCACAGACACTCCATGGATTCTGACATGTCTGCCACTGTTGCACGCTTCTTTTTGTCCAACAGCTGTAGAAAGAAAAAAAAACACCTTTCATGAGAGTGATAAGTGACTAAGATCTCCTTACAATATCATTGTTTGTTTTGTCACAACAGGTTACAAGTATAAAGGAAATCAAACGAAGATATTTCATTGTGAATCAATCAATTCTCAAAACTGCTTGCAGGCGCCATTAATATATATATGTGGCAATCCAGAATACCAATTGCATTACATGTATACCATCCTTAAAACTAGGGGTGGAATTTGAAATTAAACAGAAACAACAAACATTGCTAGGTGTAGACAGAGGTAATAACTTCCTGAAGTAATTTTTTCTTCCTAGCTGATTTTCTAATAATTTAACATTTTTCACCTGCTTGATGCACTTGTGTACAATGGCCTCATGCAACATGTCATACTTAGCAAGTTCACCTGGTAAGAAAACCAAGAATAATAAAAGTAGAGTTACTCACAATGTAATTATTTATCAAAGTGAGTATGTCCCCCAAAATATTCTGCATCCCTGATAAACTACATTGAACATATCACTACAGACACAGTGTGTAATTACCAAACAAACGTCAACTGGTGAAAACCTCCGACATATTCTTCAAAATGTTGTTTAATCTAGTGGCACGTACCAATGAAACGTATGTTTCCCAACACTTTACGTTTGGTATTAGACCGCTGTTCCTCCTCTTCCGGTGTAAGTGGGCCATCCTTCGTATCAAAAGCTTAAAAGTACAAGTTGGAGTACAAATTATCATTATGGACAATAATACTTTCTACTGCTGCCAAAGTTCTACAGACTGTAGATAATTACTCAGCATCTAAAATAGTGCAAGCTAAACTGTATGTTTTAGGGATCACAAACTGCAAGACAGCAAGACTTTTCAAGACTACACTGCAAGTCCATGACTTTCCCAGCTTCGGATAAGAACTCTAGACTCGGCCTTATAAGCAAATAAGAGACCACAAGAACCAAGCAATTCGACTCCTGCGAGACATGATTATTATTTTTTTAGGGCCATTTCATATGCTGCCTATTAAACAGAACTTTACTAGTAAAGAGGGCAAAAGAAAAATACCTTGACTAGCTTTAGTTCTATTGTTGAATTCTTCCTCACACTGTTTGAGCAGCAAACGTCTGAATGTCTTTAAAGCAGAATGGACAACAATCAGAAGTTTGAAATAAAAGTACTAGTCACTTTAGAACAATATTACACCTACAGTATATTTTCAGTTTTCCATAGTAGCATTGAAACAATGATAACCAAATCTGAAATGTCAAACTTTCCCCACCCTCTGTCAAAAGGGCTTCATTCTTGTTAAAGCCAAAGATCACATCACTTATCTTTAGTTATCTCCAGTTGTAATAGCCAACCTCAATTAGGAAGTAAATAAGCACTAAAATAAGCATTTGATATATTAAATAATTCTTTAGATTTACTCACTGAGTTGCCAGTCTTTCCAGGATCATCAAAATTTGGTGCCTCTTCACTAAGCCGCAGACACAGCTGGGCGTACATAGAACTGTACTTTGGTTCATCAAGAGCTTTTTCAAAAACCTTTATGAGGAGAAGTAAAATGAGTCAAAAGAAAGACTGAAAGAATTCTTCTGTGTAAATTGCAATTATAGTATTTTTAAAAGCCTTTCCACATTTTCAAAAGATTTCAAATGAAGATATACAATTTGGACAAGTTTCCTACATAAAGTATTATATATTTCGAACTGATGGACACAACATATAATACATCATTTGCATCCATTGGTCTGGGAACGAATCAAAAGGCTAAAAATTGCTCACTTATGATATTGGTCAGCTTTTAAGAGAATTTTTTTTACCTAAAAGCCTTCATGTGGGTGAATATTACTTCCAACAGGAAATTATCCTAAATTTAAAACTTGATTAAGCATGATTGTTCCCATTTTACAAGCAAGTCATCATGTCCAACTCACCAACAGTATTACCCCTTTCAGTATATATTTGGTCTCAATTCCAACACTGAGCAGTTCATGACAGAGTTTTTCAAATTTATCCGGAGTTAATTTATTGAGGATCCTGTGAAAACAGAAACATTTAACCATTAGCATAAAATTTCTAGAATTTTGGCAGATAATATTAAACTTGACATGTTTCCTTGCTTCATCCAAAATATAGAGAACCGAACTAATCCACCAAAACAAGTACATTTCTCCCTCTTGTGTTTGAGTTGGAGATGACTTTCTTTCTTGTGCCAATATTATTATCACTATTGCTCCAAAGTGAAAAACAAATTTTGGTTTTCCTCTTAAGTTAAAAAAGAAAATACTGTTTGACTCTGTTAATACTGAAGGTATAGTGGAAATAAAATGCACTGGTTCTGGTGGCATAGGACCAATCATAATATGTTTAGAATAATTTATGTTTCCAGAGTATTTCATTTCACATAATTCCTTCTCTTGCATGAAAAATTCAACTGGCTGCAAATCGATTGGCATGAATCAAGGAAGTCACATACATTGTACCACTTACATGTAGCTTGAAACAGTAAAACTTGCGGATGAAAAAAAAAAGAAATTATTTTTTATCATACATATATCCATAGGAGGGGGCTTATTAAGGAAGAGCTAATGTTTTAAAATTAGGGCCACTAAGTTAAATAAAAAATATAAGCTTAATTAATACCATTTTCAAAGGTAAAGATGAAGTCAAAACTTGCCAATATAATTTCATAAAACAATAACATATATTTTTAATAGCGGTACAATCAAATTCATCAATGCTCCAAGTGATGCTATATTTTCAAGGCTTTTTAAAGGGGCGAGCTTGTCTGCAATTAAACCAACAGTTATCTTACTGACAGTTGGCATCCATGTCGTTACCTTCCCTTGGTTATGTATGTAAGCTATTTCAACTAAAATGGTTCGAAAGCCGGGTGCTAAACACTCCATTTTAATAAAAGAAGTGACCAGGATCATCGGCAAATCTGCAAAAATTAATAACAACAAGAAGAAATCATTATTACCCGCGGACCCGACGAAAAACCGCCTCATCGTTATGATATTGAAGTCGGTTGATCTGCGGAGGGACCCATCGTTGAAAAGCTTGCTGCGAATGAACTTGGTTTGGCTCTTGTAATGGCAGCGATGCAGGTACAACCTCCCTGACTCCGGAAAAATCCAAAGATTTTGCCCCGCGTCCGTCCACTTTTGTAACTTTTCACTAATCTACTAAACGCGTCGTTGAAGGAAACCTGCAAGGAAGGAAAACGCCAAACAAAGACAATGATCACGCCATCACTTCGTGTCCCTTTTTCTAGCCATTATCCAGGCTTCGACACACTTGCACAGTTTTTAAGTCACCTAATTAAAGCCTTGAGGCAAAATGGGCTGTTACTCTTACCGTAGAAGAAAAGAAAAGGCGAAAGTTTCGGTGATCTTTAGACGCTATATTCTCAATGTTTCTTCTTTTATATTCTTCGATGGCTTTCAGTGGCATTCCCAGCATGCACTGTGGTAAAATACCCGTCAGGCGCGGCAGCTCGCTGTTAGGGGGGTCTTTATGTCCGCCTTCTGAATTTCAAACCTTTCCACGTCGCTATTTCGGAAGGTCCACATGTCGCTGTCAAAATTTCGTCCAAAGCCGCTGAATGTTTATAGAATGTTTAATGTAAATGCGTTCTCGTAATTCTGTTCCCGAAACATTTTATTTTCGGATAATAATAACACAGTAGACTGTCAATACTCACAGAAAGTTTAACTTTATTGTAAAATGCAATTTCTTCTGCCAGAATGCGCTGCAAGTCGCTGTCTAAGTTTTTAAAACGCGAATTTCGCTGTCGATTTCACTTTTCTCTTTGTCGCTGTCGTAATTTCGCGTGAGCGGCTTCTCGTTCGTCGTCATTTCAGCTCCTTCATGTCGCCATTTCACAGCCGTGTCGCCTGTCGAATTTACCCTAACAGGGCCTCTCTACTTTTACCTCAGTATTTTCAATTAATAACCACTAGCAGGAGCCCATCACCAGGAGCCTCCAACTACCCCATATTCCTGTCACGGCGTTTTCCCAGACCGATCTATCTTTAGTTTGAATTTATCGCGAATTCAGATCCCCACTGGAACCTCAGTGACCAATATTGCAATGAGCACCACGTGCCAATGTTAACCCTTTCACTCCCAAGAGTGACTTAATAGATTTTACTCTGTCTAACGCCAGACGATTTTACTCGTCAAAGGGAGACCCCTTGGGAGTGAAAGGGTTAAAAAACTATCTCCCTTAACCCTTTCACTCCCAAGAGAGACTTAATAGATTTTACTCTGTCTAACGCCAGACGATTTTACTCGTCAAAGGGAGACCCCTTGGGAGTGAAAGGGTTAACATGTCGACGTGATGTCGACGTGTTCACGTGAGGCCGCATTGTTTTATCCTTACCAAAGCGTGCTCATGTTGACTGGAACTGGTCTATTTCGCGGAAAAAAATGTCTAAAAATAGACTGGTCTGTAAAAATGCCGTTGCAGTGGCTTATTATGGGAGTTGCAGGCTCCTAGTAATGTGCTCCTGCCACTAATAATAGGCTTACACTTAATCGCGGAAACACATTTTTTTGTTTATTTATTTATATCATACTTCAGTGGAATCTCGCCTAACGGTAGCCTCGTTTTTATTTTCTACTGGCGAAACGCCTATGCGTTTTCTTCAGGGAGACCCTCATGATCTTTAATAATTTTACCCCTTTTTCATGGAAACGAGTAACTTGCGCTCTTTAACAGGGCACCTGTGAGACAAGAGATGACCAGCAGAAAATGGACATGGATTCGCCACACACTCAGATGACCAAATTACTGCATTGCGCGACAAGTTCTTCGTTAGAATCCGCAGGGAAGTAGACGGAGAGGAAGACCGCGCAACAGCTGGAGGAAAGACACAGACCACCACATCCAGTCGAGAGGTCTTTCCTGGCAACAGCTGGAACGCCTGTCGGGCAGGGACAGAGGAGACCGGCTCAGGAGAGACATTGCCAATGGATTTTGTTCCGAGATGCAATAATTAAAGGCTTCAGATCAGATCAGATCAGATCAGTGTACGGCCACTGAAACCAGTCATGTTCATCTTTCCTTTGTTCAGATATTTTTTACGCTGATTTTTATACGCTGACTCAAGTTTCCTGAGTGTTTTTTAAATTACATCTCATTCCGGATACTTATTAAAGAACGACCAAAGAACTCTGATCTGAATCCATGCTGTGAGCATCTCTATGAAATTCATTATCGCTAATCCCTAAACAGACTAACAATCGAGGTTGTTGTAGAATGAATATTGTACATACACAATAGTTTTTTCGGTTTTCGCCCATGACCTCGCGTCTAATTTAAAGTTTTCTTATTTCTGAAATAAAAAGGCATCTTAATTATAATTTAATCATAATTTATAATATTTTTCTTCACTTTTTGTCACTTTTTTCCTCTTTTGACAAATAATGTATTCAAAATCGACTTTTTTAACGCCTTCATGTAGTAATTCGTGTTTGTATGTCCTTAACACTGCCTGCCTAGATTAGCTCGCTATTTGCAGGCGGTGTTCATTGTAAGTAATTTTTGGAAGACTTCTGATAAACTTGAACTTGGCTTGTAATAGCGACAGCCACTTTGTAGACTGCTAAATGAATAAATCAGATAATGAGTTACTTCCTTTTGCATTTCAAAATTCAAGTTCTCTTGATGTAAGCAGTCAACTGATGATGACAGGCAAAATTTGAATGAAAAGCTATTGCGAGTTCTATTTCAGGATAATGACCGTAACTGCAATATTATATTGAACATAGCCTACGTGTAGCCGTGTAGCCGTGTACCCTCTCCCCCCGAGGACAAACGGGAGGGATTCAAAAAAGCAATTCGCTTAAATCAAGTAAAATCTGTAAAATAACGACACCAGTAGCAGACGAAAGGGATAAAGTAAACCATTTTTATTGACAATTTCAAGTTCATTTTTAACCATCTCCATGGATTTCTTGACGAAAATCCCATATAATTAACAATTATTCACCTCAGGCTCAGTGAACATTACTGAATATCCACCTTGCCTTCATCTCGCTGAGTATTCACCAATGTTTACTGAGCCTGAGGCGAATAATTGCTTTAGTATAATTTTCAGAGGTGAATATCAAGAACTACAAAATAACGGACTAAAACATAAACTGTTATGCAGCTGTAGTTTTTTAATGATAGTTTTAAATATTTCCTGTCCTGGTTACAGTTCTCTTGTTACTTGAACCGATTATGCCTATCTAGAAACTGGGGAATAATTTAGTTTATATAGTAATTTAAAGTTTATAGTAATTTTTCTTGGACAATTCTGTCCAAGGGTGAAAGTTGCGATGAGGTTATCCCTGTGTGAAGCACCAACCCGTGAGACGAGACCAGACCACAACACCGGAAACTATGTGCCCTATGGTAGTCAGTGATCTGCATCTAGTACAGAAATTTTAAAAAAATGAAATAAAAATAAAATAAATATTCTTAGCCCTTCACAAATTGCAGTACCTCCCCCTTTATGGGAGTGACCAGTATTAGCAGCCCAAAAATCCTGATTAAGAAATGATGTATGTTCCACCCTAGGGACAACATGCCCTTTGTAACCAGGCCTTCCAGGAGCAAACAGAAGGGATATGTCGAAGGCTCAAAGAAGATAATGACCAGCCCTAGAGCAGTGCTGGCCTACACAACTGCTGTCACTATTAAGACCACTATCTACAAAAATCCTAAAGATTATCTCATGGTATGCATGCAATAATAGATACTATTCTGATTATGCATGGCACCACAATGATGTCAGGAACTGACCCATTCACTACCTAAATGTTATTGATCGTCTTAAACCAGAGCACCTTGAATAACGTGACACTATCGCAACAGATGTGTCGTACACGTTTTAAATAGTTATTTATAGAGAAAAGAACGAAAAATGAAAAAGTCAGTAAGTGCACAAAATAGTAAAAGTACTTGAAAATACTGAGCCAGGATACTTTTGTTCTTGGGCCATCGTAATTTGATCAAAAATAAGACACAAACAGCAGTGATAAACATATTGAACTTGTTCATTTTGACTTGACGTTTCGTATGTACTCTACATACATTTTCAAAAGTAACCGTTGAAATTTAAAACAGCTATTTATATATAACAAAGCACTTTCAGAGCACTCGATGTATAAAATCTTTCTTTCCTTACAAGGACCGTATTAATCGTTTACAACAGTCCAGAGTTATTTACAGAGCAAATTACTGGGATTGTAATGGTTTTTACATCGGCAAAACTAAACGACGGCTTCACGATAGAAAAACCGAGCATTTTAAGGCCCTCGTTAAAAATGACAATGCTTCAGCCATTGCTGACCACGTCAAGGCCACTGGACATAACATCAAGTGGGATCATTTTGATATTTTAGCGAAGGGCAAAACAGACTATCATTGTAAGATAAAAGAGACGTTATTTATTCAAGAACTTCAACCAGCTTTCAACGTCAACGTCGGAAGTGAAAAGCTGATGCTTTATTAATCTGTTATTTTATATATATATATATTTTATATTTTACTGTTAAGTATTTGCTTAATCTAGGTTCCAGTCCCCTCACCCGCTTTGTTATATATAAATAGCTGTTTTAAATTTCAACGGTTACTTTTGAAAATGTATGTAGAGTACATACGAAACGTCAAGTCAAAATGAACAAGTTCAATATGTTTATCACTGCTGTTTGTGTCTTATTTTTGAGCCAGGATAGTTTTTTTTCAGATAGGTACATTATCAGACTTTTCTGGCTTGCAAATTGTTCCTCACTATGCTTTTCTTTTGTGCATGAATCAGGGTATTTCTTCAGCTTATTAGGAAGTCACGTTTTGGCATGTTTGGCAAACCACTCACGTGGGCAATAGTTTGACTTCTTGGTCGGGTTGGTTCCAAATGCCGAGCGACAATTATTTCAGGTCCAACAGAGACGGTTGAGCCGCGCCCCCTCCATGCGAAAAGATTTTCTTCATCTTGTACGAACAACTGACACATGACACCATATATCCACGGATTTAAAGCGCTGCTCAAATGTATGACATAAGGGACGATCAGAACGAATTGACGGGGAAGTTTCGCCTTCAACACCAGACGGGTCAGGACAATCATCAAGAAAGCTGGTATCCACAACGCCGCCAAATGTAAACACGAGAACGAACAACGCCTTGGTCAGGTGATCTCTTGTATCGACAGCTGCGAGGTGGTGTTCACGTTGTGAGTGGCGGATGAATCGGGACACACGCGAAAGTAGCACACCGATATGATTATCAAACACAAAACCACGAAAAAAGCCACGATGAAGAACGTGGTAGCCGATCTCTGCGTTTGCGCTGGTAAAATTTCATGATACACGAAGCCATGACAGGGTTAAAAAGCAAATGTGGCGGAACCCGACACTATATGGAGAAATACCACCACTGCTACAAATGCCCAGAGGGAAGCAATGCACAGCATTGATCGGTTGTAGCTGAAAGCTTTCTGTACACGCTGGGCTTCAAAAACACAAACGTATCGATTGATGGCTGTGAGAGCCATAGTCGCAATGGATACATAAGTCAAAAAGTGCATGAAGAAGCCGCTTATCTGGCAACCAAAATTGCTAAAAGACATCTTTCCTGTGGTAAGAGGAGGACCAGAAAAGGGGCTCCAGGAATGCAGGCGTTGAGAAGATCAGTCCATCGCCAAAGCTGCGATCAAACTGCCAGTTGAACGTTTCAAACGAGGCTTCCTGTACAGAGAAACGAGAAGCAGCGAATTGCCGAGGATAGCAGATAGTACTAAAATTGCAGATGTCGATGATTCCACGACAACAAGTCCATCACTACGTGGTGGTAAGGTTGCCATACTTGCTGCGTTACTGGAAATATTGACTTTGGGGGTTTAATCCCGTGATGCCGAACTTTATATACTTAGTTTTTCTACTGTAAAATGTAAATCCTAATCATAATGGCCTTGCACTTAGCTATACAAGTTACTAAGCTTAGCTAGTTTACAGACTACGTCATGGCAGAATCAATTTAGAACGGTGCGTCAGTAGACAAGAGAAGCATATATGGCCGGGAAAAAATAGATTTCCAAATATGATTGATTCTCACTGTCTCTCTTTTGACAAAATTGCAGCAATTAGTAACGGGATTTACCTCACAGCAGTAAGACGTAATAATGATCTCTACAAATTTAGCGAATGTACGAACAGCAGGTCCTTGGACCTGTCATGGACTAGTATTACTCAAACCATCGTTTCATTTGAACAAATGAGTAAGAGGAACTTAATGGGAAAGGTAGATTGAGAAACGAAAAATCAGTATATTTACAATCGTTTTTTATTTCTTAAACTGAACAAATTGAAATTGAGTAGAGTCACTAAAGTTACCGTATCATAATCATTACAGATTTACTACTGAACATGCATATATCATCAATTGCTACAGAGATGACATCTGCAAATTTCCCACGAATTGCTATTAAAGTTATGTCTCTACTAATTGATGAAATGGTTTCTGATTTTAAGCTTTACAAAAGGAAAGGGGTCCGCTAAGTGACACCTTGCTTTTAACCTCTTTTGATACCGCGAATATGTTCATTTTCACCTAAGAGCCGGTGAAACTATTAAGTAATACGAATGAGAAATAATATTGAGAAATAAATGTAAAAAAGCCACGAACAATGACAGCGTATGATATGCTCCGCAATCAGAGGATCAAAAAATAGCCAAAGAAAAAATACCTGTCTTTGAAATACTCAGCTCTTTTCAATTGTTGAGTGATCGCGAGGCGATCGAAGAAGACGGATGGCCACAAACCACTTACTCTCTAAACTCTTGCACGAGATAGATAGTTCTTTTATTTACACGGCTTCGTTGGACGTTGTTCATTGCAGATAAAATCTTGCAGGCCCTATGTTATACTATTCTTAGTACATATAGAGGATACTACACGGTGGCGAGAAGACGGCGTTTTTTTGACGATTTTCCGAAGATTTCCGACCACTTTCCGAAGATTTCTTCCGAAGATTTTCCAAAATTGTTCCAAAGGCCAGACAAACGTTCCCGAACATTTTCCGAAGATTGTCGAATACTTTCGTGGAAGACTCGAAGACGTTT
>JAHPZR010024108.1:0-33212 GCA_019787425.1 Platygyra sinensis | reverse complement strand
TTTCTTTTTACTGTAACCGAAAAAACAATGTATCTTTATGCAGCTTTTTACGCTGATTATACAGCATATGCATATGGCTTTTGTTACGTCTTGTTGGTACAGTTATTTGTAAAACGGAGTTTAGTTAGTTAACGATTTCAATGAAGCCGACTATATTCAGAAGTCTATTCATGCCTTTTAGGTTGTCATTAGTTTCAAGCTGACTTTACTTAGCCGACGGGGACTACGATTTACATCTCGGGGGACTACGATTTTACATCTCGGCGGATTACGATTTACGTTTCGTCGTTACATTGAAGAGTTGTACTTGAAGAGAAATAGTGAAGTACGAAGAATAAACGTGTGAAGTCCAAGTTCTCTGAGTGTCCTGATTTCAGTTGTAGCAGATCCGACGAATTGGAACCCGTGACAAGTTCCTTTCCCGCAGCAAGCGAGTCGCTCCGAGCTAATTCCCAGTTAAGCGCAGCCGGTTGTTCAGCCAGTTAGGCCTCTTACACGTTCGTTTTCCCCAGTTAGAGTTCAGAGCGGAAAAGCCCCTTGTCACAATATACTCCGTCCGCGCGCTTCTCGTGACATTTTTTCATTCGTTTAAGGCTATATACACTGATAGCCGAAAGCTTATTTTTTTTAACCATTTTAACCAGAGAACGTTTTTGCACCGCTTTAATAGTTACAATTTTGTTTAATTTGAGCCCCCTCTGATCGAGGATCATAAGCTGTTCGTGATCATAACATTTCTCGTAGCATTAGTAACAAAAGTTTGATTTTCGAAATAGTTTTTGTCAGGAGCCTTTTATCTGATTTATTTCACTCTAGTTCAAGGATGGCAGGCTACAATATCGGCAAAAAAGCCTGTACTCTTAGTTGAAAATAAAGGATAGTAGAGATAGCGCAGTGTTGAGAGTGCTCGCCTCTCACCAATGTGGCCTGGGTTCCATTCCAGCTCAGTGCCATATGTTTTTTAACTTTGTCGTTGGTTGTCGTCTTGCTTCGGCTTTTCTCCGGGTTCTCCAGTTTTCCTCTCTCCACAAAAACCAACCCCTATGAAAAAGTTGTGGCTTCCTTTCTAAATATTTTATTTATTTTATTAAATATGTTCACAGTATCAACATATGTAAAGGTGAAACTGAAAACAAAATACACAATTACAATTAAAGGAAAATCTGGATTTGAGCATTAAACAGGAATTGTGACACGTAAACGGGTTATTAAAAATTATGCACATAAATTGTTCCAAAGATCGTTCCAAAGGCCGGACGAACGTTCCCGAACATTTTCCGAAGATGTCGAATACTTTCGAGGAAGACCGAAGACGTTTCGATCATACATCAACGAATTTACGTGCAAGAAAACATCATTTTAAATAGAAGGTTGTGCACCAAGACTCGTTATATGAAACAGAGGTACGTAAAAGCAACTCGATTGTCATGCAACGCTTTTCAGTCAAGAGGGGCAAGGGCGGAAACGAGATGGCTGTTTTGAAGCACTAACTGTTTTATGATACGAGGTTGAGAATCATAATGTTTTAAACATGAAAAGAGCAAAATAAAAACAGGGTTCTTCCTCAATTATCTCGAAGAGTTGCGCATAAAAATAAGCATGAGGCGCAAAGTTGTTGATTTCGCACGCAGACTGGGAAGAGTCAGTGACTGGATACCAACAGCCTCGTTTACGAGGGAAGAGAGAAAAATCCCTAGGGTCGAGGTTGAGACTTAAATACAGGTTTTTGACCTTGCAACGCCATTCCGGCTCTTGTCTGCAAATTGTGAGAACGCGATGAGTGTCCTGTTACAGAAAAAAAGTTACTCTTACTCACGAAATACATTTTGTTTGTTTATTATCATACCATCTACACTTCAACTTGATACTTAATATGCGTTGTTTGCAACATATTTTTTCCTTTCATTCATCCAGTCAGCCATTCGTCATCCATCCATCCATCCGCCTAATTCATTTATCCCTTCCTTCTTTCTATTATTCATTCGTTCGTTCAATCATTCAATACTTATGGACTTACTGACTTACAGTGACTGGGTTGCCTACACCAGATTACTTTAAATAGTCCAGATCACCCGGTCAATCTCAAACCGTACTAAATCCAAAGGCCAAACACAGCCTCTTAGACAGTACCACAAGATCGATACGTACGCGTCCAACACATTTCACAAAGGTTTTAAAAGAGAAACAAAGAGAAAGTTAAAGGGATGAAGATTGGTGGGTACACAAAAAGAGTCTGATCTGAAGCCTTTAATTATTCCATCTCGGAACGTAGGTCACTGCCAAAGTCCCTCCAGGTTCCTCTGTCCCTGGACAGGAGTTCCGGCAGCTGATACCAGGAAAGACCTCTTGACTGGCCATGGATGTCTCTCCTCCAGCTGAGTTGTGTGGTCTTCTTCTCCGTCTACTTCCCTGCGGGTTACAACAAAGAGCTTGTCGGGCAATGCAGTTATTTGGTCTCCTCAGTGTATGGCCGATCCGTGTCCATTTTTTGCTTGTCAATTCTTATCTCACAGGTGCATGCCTTGTGGTTTCCCACAGATTAGCGTTGCTGATTGTGACAGGCCAGTAGATGCCAGGGATTTTACGCAAGCATACACAAAAAGAGTGTTAACTTAAAAATGCTGAGCCAGGATAGATTACTTGAAAATTGTTCTTAACTGCAGTCTCCCCGGTGCATAATCAGGGTATTTCTTCAGCTAGCGGTCCTGGTAGATTTGTTATGAACTCACGTTTGCCAAATCGCTGACGTCGGTAATATTACTGATGGCACTTGATCGTCGGGGTGGTGCTAAGGTGCTAACGAGAATTATTTCAGGTCTGGCAGAGACGGTTGAGCCACGCCCCCTCCATGCAAAAAAAGCCTTCTTCATCTTGTTACGAACAACTGGACACATGACACCATATATCCACGGATTTAAAGCGCTGCTCAAATAAATGAGATAAGGGACGACCAGAACGAATTGACGGGGAAGTTTCGCCTTCAACACTAGACGAGTCAGGACAATCACCAAGAAAGCCGGTATCCATAACGCCGCAAACGTAAACACGAGAACAAACAACGCCTTGGTCAGGTTGATCTCTTGCATCGACAGCTGCGAGATGGTGTTCACGTTGTGATGGCGGATGAATCGGGACACGCGAAAGTAGCACACCGATATGGTTATCAAGCACCAAACCACGAAAAAAGCCACGATGAAGAACGTGTAGCCGATCTCTGCGTTTGCGGAGGTAAATTTCATTATACACGCAGCCATGACAGGGTTGAAAGCAAATGTGGAGGAACCTGATACTATAGGGAGAAAGACAATCACTGCTAAAAACGCCCAGAGGGAAGCAATGTACAGCATCGATCGGTTATAGCTGAAAATGTGTTTAGATACATTTGGCTTCAAAACACAAACGTATCGATTGATGGCTGTAAGAGCCATAGTCGCAATGGATACATAAGTCAAGAAGTGCATGAAGAAGCCGCTTATCTGGCAACCAAAATTGCTAAAAGACATCTTTCCTTTGGTAAGAGAGGACCAGAAAAGGGCTCCGGGGATGCAGGCGTTAAGCAGGTCAGTCATCGCCAAAGCTGCGATCAAACTGCCAGTTGAACTTTTCAAACGAGGTTTTCTGTACAACGAAACGAGAAGCAGCGAATTGCCGAGGATGCCCAGCAGTACTAGAAGAGCAGATGTCGATGATTCCACCACAACAAGTCCACCACTACGTGGTGGTAAAGCGGCCATACTTGCTGCGTCAGTGACAGGAAAAATTCCGGCTTTCTGTGTTTAGTCGTCAGTGGTGTCAGTTTTTATCGACTTTTACACGTTCAATAGCGAAGTCAATTTGTGAGCGTAGCGTTGGCGAACAAAACAGCATCAAATTGAATATGTTTAATTCTCACGACCCATCTTTTATGAAAAGGTAGAACTGTCAATTAATAAATCGCATTTGCTTTAGAGTGGTAGGATACAATATAAATCTGGACAAATGTATCGAGTGTTCACACAATAGACCTGTCAGGGAATATGAGAGCTCCACCGTTTCATTTGAACATAAGAGTTAGTCAGGTAAGTGGAACTTGCCAGGTGTGTGAAGCGAAATTCAGAAATTTGTGGTTGACATCGCATTTTTATAGCATTATTCGATTTATTGTCATATTCTCAGCTCGCGAACTGCGCTGTTTGACAACGTACAAAGACCAGAAAGAGATCATGATAAATATATGGAAATGGAACAGTTTATGTGCAATAATTTTTAATAACCCGTTTACGTGTCACAATTCCTGTTTAATGCTCAAATCCAGATTTTCCTTTAATTGTAATTGTGTAATTTTGTTTTCAGTTTCACCTTTACATATGTTGATACTGTGAACATATTTAATAAAATAAATAAAATATTTAGAAAGGAAGCCACAACTTTTTCATAGGGGTTGGTTTTTGTGGAGAGAGGAAAACTGGAGAACCCGGAGAAAAGCCGAAGCAAGACGACAACCAACGACAAAGTTAAAAAACATATGGCACTGAGCTGGAATGGAACCCAGGCCACATTGGTGAGAGGCGAGCACTCTCAACACTGCGCTATCTCTACTATCCTTTATTTTCAACTAAGAGTACAGCTTTTTTTGCCGATATTGTAGCCTGCCATCCTTGAACTAGAGTGAAATAAATCAGATAAAAGGCTCCTGACAAAAACTATTTCGAAAATCAAACTTTTGTTACTAATGCTACGAGAAATGTTATGATCACGAACAGCTTATGATCCTCGATCAGAGGGGGCTCAAATTAAACAAAATTGTAACTATTAAAGCGGTGCAAAAACGTTCTCTGGTTAAAATGGTTAAAAAAATAAGCTTTCGGCTATCAGTGTATATAGCCTTAAACGAATGAAAAAATGTCACGAGAAGCGCGCGGACGGAGTATATTGTGACAAGGGGCTTTTCCGCTCTGAACTCTAACTGGGGAAAACGAACGTGTAAGAGGCCTAACTGGCTGAACAACCGGCTGCGCTTAACTGGGAATTAGCTCGGAGCGACTCGCTTGCTGCGGGAAAGGAACTTGTCACGGGTTCCAATTCGTCGGATCTGCTACAACTGAAATCAGGACACTCAGAGAACTTGGACTTCACACGTTTATTCTTCGTACTTCACTATTTCTCTTCAAGTACAACTCTTCAATGTAACGACGAAACGTAAATCGTAATCCGCCGAGATGTAAAATCGTAGTCCCCCGAGATGTAAATCGTAGTCCCCCGTCGGCTAAGTAAAGTCAGCTTGAAACTAATGACAACCTAAAAGGCATGAATAGACTTCTGAATATAGTCGGCTTCATTGAAATCGTTAACTAACTAAACTCCGTTTTACAAATAACTGTACCAACAAGACGTAACAAAAGCCATATGCATATGCTGTATAATCAGCGTAAAAAGCTGCATAAAGATACATTGTTTTTCGGTTACAGTAAAAAGAAACTTTAAACTGAAAGACGTTTACTACTATCATGTTTTTCTCATTCCACAATATATTAAGATTTGAACAGCGACGACTATAACGCAAGTGTATTGAAACTTATTTATTTAAAACACAATATGCATTGCTTTATCGCAAGTCACTGTTTGTTTAAGTTCCTAACATATTACAAGTTTGACATATTTTGACCAAACAATGCTCCAACAAAGTAGAAGTCCTATTTTTAACATTATTGCTATATTTTCCCCTAACATTATACAAAAAGGGGTGCGATTTTTTTTTCAAAGTAGAATACAAAAAGAAGTGTGAAATTGAAAAAGGGGGTGAAACATTAAAATGTAAATAAGGTCTAATTACAATAAAATGGAGTATTGCCTAGGCAACGGTTTAGAGTTATTGTCCGCGTCTACAGTTTTTGCTGCGTGCTAGGATTCTAGCGTTTTTCGAACGCGCTAACCCGGGAAGGGGGTACTCCCAGAAAAATTGGGTGGGGGTGTGCGGCCCGCTTCCCAAAACCCTGACCATATTTATGACCAAAATCTGCAATATTCTCTACCCTATTTATGACCTGACCAAAAATTCGGAACCCTATTTATTACACGACCATAACATCAAAATCCTGTTTCAGACCTGCGTTACAATTAGTTCCTTAGTCCACATCAATGTTAATTACCGTAAACATAATTTGTGACGGGCTTTAGTTGATCTTCGCCTCGATAATGATGAAAAAGTGGCTTCTCGGCTTAGAAACATACCCATATCAAGGCTAGAGTACAAAAACCATACCTTATTTATGACCAAAATGGCCAAAACCAGCTAAATTCGATACCCTATTTATGACCAACACGGCTGAAAAAACATACCCTTTGGGGCCGCACATACCCATATAGCCCATATAAGGGAGTACCCCCCCGGGGGCGCGGTAATTGCCTTTGTCAATAACCCAAGGGTTATCGAAGTCAATGGAGCAGTTGTTTTGCCACGCATGGTTTGCAACATTTGGGCCCTTTGCATAGTTCCAGTTCAAATCTCGTTGATGTTCCTTTTTGTAGGCGTTGGCTTCACAAGGAGCAGCAAAGAAGAATCGTTATCTTTGCAAGGATTTAGGGCCTTTTCACATGGAGGTGGGGACCCCAGGTAGGTGAGGTCCCCCGCCTTGGTGGGGTTACCAATCTCTCCATACAATCTCTCTTTTTTTCTTGACTGCTTTCACATGAGAGGTGGGGTACCTCACGTAGGTGGGTTGCCCGGTCAGCCGTGCCGGGTAACCCGCTTAGGTGGGGTGAGTTTTCTCCATGTGAATGCTGAAGGTGGGGTGGGGTGATATTTAGCTGGGCATTTATCCATTATAAAGCCAATTGAAAGGCTGACCGGACGGCTAAAAATGTTAAATTTAATGCCCAATATTTCGGTTAGACAGGACTAACCTTCCTCAAGGGCTACACTAAATGGAAAGGATTTTGAGCAGGGCCTGTTGGCGATGTACACAAAAATACACCGATGTTTAGATTAACGATTGATTTCTTCGATGAATTTTGCCTTGAAAGGCTCACTGAGCCCGAAAAGCCGTTGAATGAAATAAGCAGTCACTGTAAATAACAGCTTGACAAAGAACGAGCTGTTATTAAAGAAAGGTTATCACCGAGAAAAGAAACAATCTGGAAGCATTTGGAAACCTCACCCCAGCGCCCCGGGGTTATAAATATTGCATGTGAAGGCTAGCTTTCTTTTACCACAGGTAGGTGGGGTACCTCACCTACCTGGGGTCCCCCCCCTCCTTGTGAACAGGTCCTATGCCGGGAAAAAAATTGCCTGAGGAAAGCTCCATGGCTAAATTCTTTTCCTTGGTATTTAGGGTGTTTATAATTACTATAATCAACAAAAATAAAAAAAAAAAAAAACTGGGCCAAGTGCTAAAGCGCCACTGAAGCTACGGCGGTCCTTTATGTTGGCAAGTGAGGTGACCGAGAAAGACTGGAAAGGTATTTTTAAAATTCCTCTTTCTGTTTAGATTGTCACGTGATCGCGAGGCTAGGAACGCGTCCAAGATGGCTGGCCATGAACCGCTTACTCTTGCTCGAGGTAGGTAGATATTTCAGTTGTTTACACGGCTGTGTTCGACGTTGTTCATTGCAGATAAAATATTGCTATGAGCGAAGTCTATCCTAGTCGTATGTTGGTATGTATGGTGAGATCGAATCCAATCATATGACACAATTGGATGATTTTCATGGGAGTCTCCACTTGCAAGCAAGCCATGTTTTCATTTTAATATTATGGAGTTGCCGCGGTCTGTCCTCGTTTTTCCTCGCAAGCTCTGTTTATATATATGCTGTAACCTCCTGTATTTTTCTCACGTCTCGTTTAAAAGCTTCTGAGTTTCGAGATTTCTATCACTGTTTTGACTTTTGTTCGAGTTGGAAGCCTGGTCACTTGTATTATTAGTGTTGGCAAATAATTTGATTCGCGCTCTGTGGAGAATATATTGTGCTAGACAAATTAAACATTCGTCAAAACAAAAGAATTCCGAAATTTAGTCCGTCTCTTAATGTGTTTTTGGATCTGTAAAATTTAAAAACTCCACCTTACTAACATGTACAACAATCTGTTAAAATCTCGTTCAGGTAGAGTGAACTTTGACTCTTATCTGCTTCACTTGAAATGAAAAGAAAATCCTTGATCAATCAAAGAACATGGTCATATCCAGAAGGGGGGAAGAAAAGGGACTGGTGGTGGGGAGGGTTATAACCCAGACATCTTTCTGCAGGATAGGTGGGGATATTTTCTGACCTATTCTGTTAGTTCCACAAACTAGGTGTCCCAAACTCTGCAAATCAACCTACAATTGACATTTTCTTTCCTTTCCCAATCTCTCGATTTTATATTTTAAAGCACTAATTTGTATCAATTTTAATTATTCTGTGTGAGGTTAAATAAAAATTGACTTGACTTGACTTGACTTGACTTGATTTGAGAATTAAAACAGAAAATACAAATAAAATAGATTTTATTGTCAAGGGGCAGTTTTGTCTTAACATAACCATGTTCTTAGACCTGATGTTAATGTAGTGGAACCCTGTTAATCTGTTCACCAACAGGACACAAATCTGGCTGTACTAGTAGGGTCATTGACATTGCATTTGTACAAATATGGCAAGAGAAAAATCATTTAAAAAGATACAAAAAATAAAATCAAATTACACATGTGATAAACCTTGCATCAAGTTTTTTGAGTGACCCTTTGGGACTGTTAAGTTTTGTTGTCAGAGCTATTTGTTACTTGGTCAAATAAAAAAGCATCTAACGTGTTTTATTTTTTTATGTTGGGCCGCTTAGATACAAGCTATGAGAGAAAAATTGCTTTAATTTGTATGGACGTTACGTTACATAACATCCATGACAATATTTTTGACAGTTGCACAATCCTCTGAAAAAAATTAAAAATAAAAATACTTTGGTCTTAATGGAGAACTTTGTTTAAACTACACATTTAATGTTACACTTGATCTTTACTAAACCCAGTTGTTTGAATTATGATCAAAAGATAATTGCATCCATTATACCTATAGATATAGAAATCTTTTAGTAGGCACTTACTTTGGGTACCCCCCCCCCCCCCCCCCCCTTCATGATGCAATCCACACTTAGTCTTGATGGTTTTTTTTTAAAACTTTAGTCCTTATGCATTATGGCTCTGCATTTAAAATTCTAGAATAGTTTATTTTAAAAATAATTGTGAGTCTTTTTTGTTCTCATGTGTAATGGCCAACTAACGGAATGGCTGTTTTGAAGGTGTTCTTCAAATAAGAAAATGAATGACTCTTTTTTTTCGGCCCAGAATTAAGTGGTCATAATAGCAAGATGGCCGTATTAATGGGGTGGCCATAAGACAGGGTTCCACTGGAAATTATAAGAAAATATGATTGTACATTTAGATACTGAGCGAGTCAGGGTTTTCAAATTTAGCCGGCGCCCGGCGCAAGTCACGGGCTACTTCAAGCATTTGCGCCGGGTACTTTTCGTAGTCCAAATTTTATTAACTACACAATTCTGTTTCACCAAAGTAATCGTGGTCTGATCTTTTTGAGGAAATAAATAAACGCGAACTGATGAAAATAATTAATAACCAGTGCGGCTACTACATGTACCTTTTAATCTTCAAAGCGAGAGCTTTGTTAGCAGAAAGTCTGCTCGTGTACACGGACTGTCATTTGAACGTGCATGTATCGGCGCAGCGGCAGATTTGTTCAACATGAAGGGGAGGCAGCAAACGATGTTGCCTTTCCTTTCAACTGCTGAGAAGTCTCGAAGACAAACAAGTAACAATAATTTAAGGAATAAGAGTTAAGAAATATTACATGTTGTTTCAGTTCTGAAAGTGACGATAAAACACAGTAACAGAATATGCCGAGGCTGAGTTGACCTCAGTATTCGTAGCTGTGGCGGCATCTGCGTGGTGAATGCGAAGGCAGTCTTCCTCGTGAAATGTTACTCATTATGGTCTTGACTGCACCAAATGTATTTTCAAGGAAAGGCTGAAAGAAGTCTTAAAAATAAAAGCTTCAACAGTGTTGAGAATTTCAGACAAACGAAACTGCGAATTACAGCGAATCGAAGTAGAAACAAAACCGCTAATAATAATTTGATCATGTCTGTAAAAGGAAAGATATCAACGGAAGCCGCTTCATGGCAATATTACCTTGAGCTGGAGCTGCAAGAAAATGCATTTTAGGGGGTCGAAACTACATAAATATTTTCTCTAAAACTGAATTCAAGGAAAATATATTCATTTTGTAAACTCCACTGGTATTAGGGTGCAAAGAATAAACAGCAAAAATTGCCAATGCATGTTTCCATGACTTGAGACAGAAAAATTGTAAACTTTTGCTTCAAGCAGATTTTTTCGGATGTCTGCCAATATTTTGTAGCTATATTTTGCTACAAAACACACAAAAAAACTGTTTATCTGTAACTTACACAACTGATTTGAAATGCTATTGTATTAAAGTTCAGTTTTATATTGGACTTCAAGTAACTTGGGTACTGTACTCATGCAAATGTGAAAGCATATCGTACCATTTTTGTAAAACTTTGAAAGCAACTAATTTTACAAAGTTTTTCAACACTTAACCCTTGCTAATAAGTTAACAATGGTGTTCAAAAAAATCAGTTAGGGGTACAAAAAATGCACAGGAATAAACTTCATTTAATCAAGGCACTCTGATTTTCAAAATTTTCCCGGGGAAGCTCCCCATTCCTCTCTGCAGAAGGTTGCCGTTATCGCAATGAGATAGTGCTCCGGCTACTTTACAATTTCCTCCTGCTACTTTTTTTCAATTTGAAAATCCTGGTGAGTTTGACTGTTATTGACTTTTTCTTTATTTCTAGATGTCAACCGTGCAATTGAACTGATTGAAAAGCTGCAAAGCAGTGAGTTAATAATTTTTTTTGTTTTGCTTTTTGTACATTTGCAGTACCTAGTGATACAGAATTTTGTACATTATTTGAATGGGCTAAATGCACATTGTTCTAAAATTCAACTCAGTGAATGTTGTTAATAATTAATGTTTGTGTTGCAGGTGGAGATGTTCCTCCCAAGAAACTTCAGGCCTTGCAGAAAGTGCTTCAGAGTGAATTCTGTAATGCCATCCGAGAGGTAAATCCACAAGTTAGAGTATTTTGTCTGAACTAAATGTAAATAATATTAACAGTTTAGTTCCAAATTGATAATCCAATCAATCAATCTATCAATCAATAATTTTATTTCTTAATTTACCCTTCACAGTTGGACTGGTCTGTAGATAGCTAGCGGTTATCTAGGCAGGCCAGTCTATCAATGGTTACAAATGCTGAACTACATAAATTGTAATGTGTGGCTAACATCAAATCAAATTTTTTCATATTCCGTCCATATCAAGAGACTATCCTCTGAACCTAAAATACGCATATTTGACAATAAGAAGAATATGAAATCAATGTTTCCTTAGAGTGCAAAGATTACATAAAGTACCTAAGAATATTAATTGACGATAATTTTTCTAAGTTGGAAGAAACATATTGAGTATATCGCTCTAAAAAATTATTAAAAATTATTCATTTCATTAGTTTAGCTTAGTAAAATTTCAAGGTACATGGTCATGCGAGTTTGCACTTTGACATACAACTTGTGTTTTTAGTAGTACTCTTTTGAGATTCAGGGGTTTCAATAAAGTTTGAAGTAGGGGCCAGTTTGAGAGGAGTAGGCAACGGTATTGACAAGGGGCCCCAAGACCCCTTGCCCCCCCCCCCCCCCCCTCCCCTGCCCCCAGAAAAATTTGAAATCTGGAAGCTCTGAAACACTATTTCCAGCATTCTGGGCATCAAATTGTGTATAAATATAAGTACGAAATCTTAGTGTAATGAGGCGTAACCTTGATCTCAAAATTGAGGTAAAAAGTACATCCAAGCCCATCAAAATAGATTTTAATTTTGTTTGAAAGGATCGTTCTTTAATTACTTCAATTTAGGCAGAAAGTAGCCGACGTCTCTGATCGAAGTAGCCGACACTCTTTGTGGGACGTCGGTGCTTATTGAAACCTCTAGAGATTATTTTACACCACAAATCTATTACTTTTGTTGCTTTTAGGTTTATGAACATGTGTATGAGACAGTTGACATTCAAGGTAACCCTGAAGTCAGAGCAAAAGCGACAGCCAAGGTAGATACAAAACCCCAGAAGTCACAAGACCAAAAGATAAATATGAAATTTAAATTGACCAGTTGTTTAAATTACATTTGGGTATTTGTAGGATGAACTTTTTAAACTTGTGGACTTAACAGTCTTACAATGGAGTTCTCATATTGCATGCAAAATATGTTGTGTATGTTTTTGAAGTGAACATGATACTAGGTAAGCATAAGGAGCATACCGCTGTGTTTCTTACTTTCAGGCTACAATCGCAGCATTTGCAGCAAGTGAAGGTCATGCTCACCCTCGCGTAGTTGAACTTCCTAAGGTGCGTAATAAAGAACTTCCTGTCAACCAAAACTTGTCAACAAATGTGTTAAGTTAGAAACATTACCTTGTAATCAACAGACTGCTGTTGTTAGACCTTGCTCTCCATGAGTACTCATAGCCGAGTGAATAGAGCCCCCACCCAGTGTTTGGGAGGTCATGGGTTTGATTCCTGTCGGGGACTCAGATTTTTTCTTTGTCCCACGCTTGTGTCGTGTTGATCAGTTCACTTTTCAGAAGAAGAAATATTGTCTTCTATGGCCACAATTGTCCCAGATCCTTGTCAACAAGGATTGCTTGTGGATTGCCATCAATTGAATTAAGGCTGAATTTCTTTTTCTTCCTGTACTGTCAGTGATTGTTCTCAAACTGTTTAAAGATGGAGCAAGATATTTCATCAGATGGTCTTTATCATTAGTACTGGTACTATTTCCTCCGCAGTAACCATAACACCATTTCAGTTTCCAGAATTGAACAAGTCTAGAATCAGTATCAACAGTAGATTAATAATAATTTAGATAATGCACTAAGGATGTTGCACTTCAAATTTCAGAATGAAGAAGGTCTTGGATTTAATGTGATGGGCGGCAGAGAGCAGAACTCGCCTATTTACATTTCTCGTATCATCCCTGGTGGTGTGGCAGACAGGTGATGAGTGATCTTCTTTCTTGTACAGTTGTATGTCAGATCCTTGTGATAACATGTGTAAGCCATCACAAATTCATGACATCAGGCAAGTGTCTCACAGCATCCAAATTGCAGTTCACTGGTGGAGGCATAGGATGCGATAATGGGTTTGATAAAAAAAACCCAGAAATTAAACTTGTACACATAGACTTTAAAGCAATTTCTCTCAAGGTGACTACTTCCTTCATAGCTTCTGATGTCGGTTCTTAAATAAGCTGGTCAGTGGTTATCTAATGGTATATTGAGCACAGGCAGGGTGTCTTTATTTACTGATTTGGGAAATACTGCCATTCGCCTTAGGGGATAAAGGGTTAAACTCAGCAGCAATTCACTGATCTTTTTTCTCCATGGAAACAATGTCGTGACAAGTCTTGCTTGGGTGTTATGTCAGTTGTCAGTGGCCAGATGACATCATCACTGGCATGAAAAAGTTAAAACACGTGAATTAACTCTAAAATAACCAAAAATGATGAGGTTGTATTGCCTGATTTCATACCGTGAGGGACTAGGTACGAGTCTGTAAATTATGGGATTAGCAACTATTGATCGCCATAGTCAGAAAGAGCACACCGAGATTTACAAAATACCCAAGTTTGGTGTTAATCAGGCTAGTCTTGACTGAGATACAGGCATTTAAAAACGTAAAAAAATTGCAAACAAATTTGTCTGAATTTGTCCGCATTTCTATACATTTCTTTGTAAATTTTTTTAGACTACAAGTTTTGAAATAATTTGTTTTTGACTCAATATTATATTGAATGGGACTGCAGAGGCTACAATTAATAATAATATTATAATTGTAATTTCACTTGCCCACTTGACCACCAAACTATTTTCACTTTCCCACGAACAAAATTTTATTTCCCTGGGTAATCAGACCAGGGTTTTTTTTCCTGCTCTGATATTTTCTACTTTATTTTCACTTTTCTAATAATGTCTTATTTTATTGTAGGAATGGTGGCTTAAAACGTGGGGATCAGTTGCTCTCTGTTAATGGAGTGGTGAGTAGTTAGTTAGACCTCCCAATTTTTCAAACAAATTTCAATTCCTCTAGGTTCATAAAAATAATCTGGTTTCCTCCGCACATGTAAATTGAATAGAAAAGTTCTCCAGGGGTGTCATTAAGGGCCATAACGCATAACAACTGTTACAGCTGAGTATGCTTGATTTCAGGGCCGTACACAGTGGGGGGCAAGGGGGGCAGTTGCCCCCGCCAGGAAAACTAATAGGAGTGAAAACAAAACGGCCGACTAGAAACCCTGTCTGTATACGGGAGATCCCTGTGAAGGTTTGTGGAGTTTGCCCCCGCAGACAAAAAATCCTAGGTACGGCCCTGGATTTTCCCTCAATGCTACAGGTGAACTTGGCTGTAGTCAGTACAATTCCCCACAAAGTAATTCGTAGTTTACTACTTGTAGAGAACAAGGCTACAGGTGACTCAAAACTTAATGATAGCCCTGATGTTTAATTTCATTATACCTCACCCCCGCCTATTGATACAATACACCAATCACAAAGCATTAACTCCAGTAATCTTTGGATGCATTCCTGGATTAGAATTAGTAATACCAGATCATTTGGTGCCTCAAAGGAAGCAATGAATCTGTGACCAGAGATTCAGCATTTGCTTTAATGCACCATGATATGAGTCACTGATCTTGGATCACTGATCCTGATCATCCTAAAGGAGTGCTTCCTTTAATTCTGGGCTTGTGTGTGACGCCATCATTTTCTAAAATCTAAACTAAAGAGCCACCAAAGTTGTTATCCTCATCACGCATAAGAGGGGGTAAATTATATGTTTGTGAATTTAAAGCTCAGCAGCTTGTTTCCTCTGGGAACCTACGCATTTTGAATTTCAAAGCCATGGCGGAGGAACTCTAACATGGTGGCTCCATACTGGGCTCTGTAAATTTGTGCAGAATATTTCGTCAAATATCTGAAGTTTAGGGAAAAAATAATTATTTTGACAATTTAACCAGTTTCAAGCTTGATTTATTTAATTTGTTTTGTTATAGAGTGTTGAAGGAGAAAATCATGAGAAAGCTGTTGATCTCTTGAAAGCAGCTGAAGGTGTGTTAGTAAAAGAATAAAGCTGCATTTTAGTAAATAACTTGGCCAGTAATTTCAGAGTTACCAACTACATTTGGACCCCATTGATTCAAATTTGGTTATTTTAAATTTCTGGTTATTTTGAGCTCAAAACTATTTTCCTTAGATTTGCCCCTCAGTCATTTCTTATTGGCCATTTCAAACTATTTTTGTTTCCCTCCGAGTTGGAAATAGCAAGGTTCAACTGTATATCAGATTGACCACGAGATTCATAAACTACCCTGGGCAACATGAACAAAAAGAATGTTCAGCTTATTTTTTTTCTAATAGCCCTTTTCACGGTTAGCTTTCCTCATTTGCATTACAATAAAATCTAGCATGTATGCGAGGCAATTTCGGGCTATTTCGCACTTTTAGCCCGAAATTGCCTCGCATTCACGTTGATTTCATTGTAATGCAAATGAGAAAAATTAACCGTGAAAAGGGCTATTGGTTTATCAGTATCAACCAAAATAATACTAACACATTTATTTATTTATTTATCTTTTTAGGAAGTGTTCGTTTGGTTGTCAAATTCACCCCGAAGTGTGAGTATATTTTAAAATACATTTGGAGAAAATGCAGTTTACATTAATATTGCTTTTCATTTGAAAATGTAACTTCTGTGCATTATTGGACATCTCGCTTATAAGAACATCATCATTATGTTATTTTGTTTAGTATTATGCTTTTAGCAAGGCAGTGGTCCTCTGCTTCTCATTCCACTGAATTCTAATTAATTTTGCTTCTTCAGTGCTGGAGGAAATGGAAGCTCGATTTGATAGACAACGTGGATCTCGCAGGCGCTGATAGGTAATGGAACTGTTTGTTACAGCTACTTACAATTAGTAAGCTTGAACATAAACAGTACTTTGTCTAGGACTTTGCAGTTTAGAGTACTGACATTTAAGTGCTATTTTCCTTTCAGATTTGTCCTTGGTGTTCAAATTTCATTTCACTTGGAGTGTTGTTTTCCATTGGCGAAGTCAAATAACAGATAAACAGAACGTGATATCCACTGAGAGTGTTTTTATTTACAGAATGTAATTTCCCCTTATAGTCTTTTTTTATCTTTTGGCCCCAGTTGTTTGAAGACTGGATATTACTTTGCACCAGACAAATCGCTGTTCAGCGGATAAGTGTTAAAAAACAAACTTTGCTATCCACTGGATGGTGATATATCATTTAACAGGTGGATAGTGTTATCCTCCTTTTAAACAACCCAGTCTTGGGTATTTTAATCAGTAGACATTATAGGCACTGCTAAACAGTGTAATAACAATGCAAAAATATTTACTTGCCTTTTTTTCTTAGTCTGGAATAAACAATTTGTAGGTTTTTCCAATACACTTTGAACTTTGTAAACCCAAATAAACCTGTAGTCAATTCTTTCCAGTCAGTGGTTTGTTTTCCCTTTGTCTTAGCTTGGCTGTTGATTCGGCTTTTAGCCAGATGGGTGTCCAGACATCTCATAGACAGCCACTTTCTAAAGATTGTTTTGTTTTTCATATGTTGCCTTATAAATTGCTCATTTAAGCAGGCTCCATAGCACATTTTGGATGAGCACTTTTCAAATTCTGGCTAAAAGCCTGGGTGTGGTAGTACATCTTTCAGGGTCTTCTGTGGGCTCATCCATCATATTCAGTGACAAAAAAAATGCTTTGCACAGAGCCTTGAGTTTCTCTGCATTTATTTTGTACAGAAATGGGGAAAGGTACATACATCATGGAAAGAAAAAGGCTTTCACCTTTCCCTCCTCTAAGCTTGGAAACCTCTTTACTTTACACTATGTTCTCCTCTTGAAAGACTGCAGCAACCAGAGATGGTGTCTTTGTAGGAGGCTACTATTAAAAATGTAAGATTCAAGCTAAGAAAATTAAATTGGTTAGAAACACCCTCTGAGAAAGTTCTTGCTAAAAGTCCTACTTTTAACTCAATGGAAATGCAGAACCAGCATGAGCGGAGAATAGGCCTTTTGCAACAAACGATCACATGGTAGAAAATCCGCCATGCTGGAGAGCAAGCTCATTATTCTTCCCGCACTGGGACTTCAAAACAAAGAGACCTCAACCAGTCAAGCGTGACTGGCCTTTGTTTTAATGAGCTTGCCCTCCAGCATGGCGGATTTTGTACCATGTGATTGTTTGTTGCAAAAGGCCTTTTTACATTTTGATAATCAAAATAAATGAGTTACTTGCCTTGGACTTGTATTTTCGTCAAGTTCTCTCAAAAAATGTAGAGACACTGTCCATAGCATTTCTCTTTATCCCAAACTTCTAATAGTGTTGCATATACACTTGATATAAACATGGAAATTGTTGGTTAAATTATCACCCTTCATCTTTGACTTACAACTAGCTTTCCCCTTTTTTTCCCTGTGCTATTTATGTTCTGCAAAAGGAGAGAACAAGACAAAGGTGGCACTTCAGGGTCGGAAATTTAGTCAACCAGTACTGCTATCAAACCAGAGTGTCTTTGCACATTAGACGACCACAGTTCAAGCTGCCAAACTCTTCATATATGAATGGTAGTTAAAAGTCCCTAAAGACAAAATTTCTGGTCAAAATTTCTGCTTGAGAAATGCCATTGCACATGTTGATGACAACAATGATAATCATGGCATTAAGAAGTGAAATATTCACCCACTGACTCCCAGAGCTCTTTGCCAAAAATGCATTTTTTGGACATTTTGGAAATTTTGAGGGTGGATGAGGGCCAAATTAGCTCCAATTTACTCAAATAAGCATTTAAAACATGAGGGCATGCCTTTCTTTCCACTAGCGTCGCATTTTACGACATTTCTGCTTAGGCATGCACAGAAATCGGAAGTGGCCTACGTTCTTAGGCTTTTGATTTTTTTTCTTTCGCCTTTCCTTTTCTCCTTTTCTTATCTTCTTGCTGCATGATTGACCTTCTACTGGGCTTGCATCCCATTTGAAAACTTATGAGAAAACATCACAGGGATGGGCAATTTTTGCCATGGAGTAGCTACATGTAGTGGCAGGAAATTTTGCTTGGAGTTTTTCATTTAAAATGTCTGAGCATTTTTCGTCATATTTCAGGCTCCATTGAGCCATGCCCAATCACTCTGATCTGGGTATCATTGGAAAGATCTTTTCCCCAGCAGAAGTGGAGTATAGATGATGCCAATTTTGGTCAAAGGTGATGACATCAGAAATGGAACAAAGGCCAAGGCTAGTCACAGCTGGTTATGGGCAGCACAGGACTACAGGAATCAAAGGGTTAAACACAATTTTACATTGACGGAAACTAAACAATTATTGTATGTTAATCTCATTTTATTCAGCCCTACAATTGAATACTTTACTATAATAGTATTAACTGCGATGCAGCAATAAGCATTTTCTGATACTGTTTAACCACTTCTGTTGTTTGGAAACTAGATTTCACCTTAGACACCTGGATATAAAAATATGGTTGTCAAAGAGGCAACCTAGTTCAGAAGATAATTTTGGACCCTGCACTTTTAATAGAGCTGTTTTCTGTTGTACACAATGTAAACCATACTTTCTTTCATAACAAAGTGGTGACAAAACACCATTGAATAAGCAGTTACTGTCTTCACACCCAGTTAACTGTAATAAGGGCAAGGAAAACCAGCAAATTAAAAATACAAGATGATGGATTGAACATCTGTGCAAATCTGTTACATATTATTCCTTATCCACCATAATACTATTAAATTATTTGCTTTATTGTCTAAAAGAGCAATAAAATATTATTACCGGTACTTATCTTGGTCTTTGCTGGTGCTACAATTCCTTGTGCTTCATTACCCAAAAACATGCAAATCTTAAAATACCACTTAAGTTTACAATAATTTTATCAAATAAATAAAATTCCATTTATTGTGTTCAAATTTGATACCAATACAGTAAGCTGAACACCTTCAAGTGTAACCCTCATCTCTGGAGAGAAGTGGAAAGAGTGACGAAACCACCTTGATTTTACTTTCAATTGGAAGTTTCTTGTTTTCATCAAATCATGCAAAATCTGTTGCTTCATAAATTATTACTGTTACTTAAAAAACCTAGCCCTTTGAAAGCCCCATCCTTGTCAAAATTTCCCAATTTCGATATATCAAAATTCAGCTTAAAACAATGGACCAAGGCTCCGTGGAATAAATCTCACAAACTCGGTAGTTATTCCCCAAAGCCTCATACTTAGGTCTATTGTTTTAGGCTGAATTTTAAAATATCGAAATTGGTCTATTTCCACTGAATTTTTCCGGAATCCACATTTAAAGCACAGTCATGTACCCAGATTTTGTGAATCCCTTTCTATTTAGCAGTTGGAAACTAAATTGTATTTAAATTTGTGGTTGGTTGGCTTGGCTTTTTTGCACCTAATTTATTCTTAATGAAAAGCCCTAATTTGTTCTATTTCTTCTTCTTTTTTAACCTGTCTCTCTCTTTCTTCAGTTCAGCCAGCTCTTTCAAGTGTTCAATTTCATCTTCCAGTTTTGCAATCTTGGCACTGGAAAAAAAAAAAGATTTTCATGCTTCCAGTCCACGCCAACTAAAATCATTATCACCAGAAATAAAAAAAACCTGTTTACAATATCAAATCTTCAATATTGTTAAGACCTTAACAAATTGATGTCAGTTTTTCATGTGTCTGTCCTGTTATTGACCTCAAATTTCATCATAATTGTGGATCCACAGACTACTTTGACAATGTTATGACAAAATTCATTGTCAATAACAGGACAGACCCTTGAAAGACTGACTCAATTTGTTTTTTTACAGTAACAAACTGTCCATTCTCACTTGCTGATGCATGGCTTAAATTATAAATTGATATGGCTGTCCGCTTATTGACAATGAAAATTAGCCAATGAGCAAGCAAGAATTTATGTAGTTCTCATAAAAGATTGGTCCAGTCATAAATGGGGTTGATTTTCGTCTTACAAACTTTAACCCTTTCCTGCCCAAGACCCACTTATAGATTTTATTCTGTCTAACGCCAGACGTTTTACTTGTCAAAGGGCAGTAAGGGGTTGACAGGGCAAGGGTTTTGGACAAGGCTGTAGAACAAGAGGCTCCACCTTATAACCCTTTAATGCCCAATAGTGACTTATAGATTTTTACTCTGTCTAACGCCAGACGATTTTACTCGTCAAAGGGAGACCCTTGGGCATTAAAGGGTTAAAGGAGATAGTTTATTAACCCTTTAATGCCCAAGGGGTCTCCCTTTGACGAGTAAAATCGTCTGGCGTTAGACAGAGTAAAATCTATAAGTCACTATTGGGCATTAAAGGGTTAAGGTGGAGCCTCTTGTTCTACAGCCTTGTCCAAAACCCTTGCCCTGTCAACCCCTTACTGCCCTTTGACAAGTAAAATGTCTGGCGTTAGACAGAATAAAATCTATAAGTGGGTCTTGGGCAGGAAAGGGTTAAAGTTTGTAAGACGAAAATCAACCCCATTTATGACTGGACCAATCTTTTATGATAACTACATAAATTCTTGCTTGCTCATTGGCTAATTTTCATTGTCAATAAGCGGACAGCCATATCAATTTATAATTTAAGCCATGCATCAGCAAGTGAGAATGGACAGTTTGTTACTGTAAAAAAACAAATTGAGTCAGTCTTTCATGGGTCTGTCCTGTTATTGACAATGAATTTTGTCATAACATTGTCAAAGTAGTCTGTGGATCCACAATTATGATGAAATTTGAGGTCAATAACAGGACAGACACATGAAAAACTGACATCAATTTGTTATGGTCTTAACAATATTGAAGATTTGATATTGTAAACAGGTTTTTTATTTCTGGTGATAATGATTTTAGTTGGCGTGGACTGGAAGCATGAAAATCATTTTTTTTTTCCAGTGCCAAGATTGCAAAGCTGGAAGATGAAATTGAACACTTGAAAGAGCTGGCTGAACTGAAGAAAGAGAGAGACAGGTTAAAAAAGAAGAAGAAATAGAACAAATTAGGGCTTTTCATTAAGAATAAATTAGGTGCAAAAAAGCCAAGCCAACCAACCACAAATTTAAATACAATTTAGTTTCCAACTGCTAAATAGAAAGGGATTCACAAAATCTGGGTACATGACTGTGCTTTAAATGTGGATTCCGGAAAAATTCAGTGGAAATAGACCAATTTCGATATTTTAAAATTCAGCCTAAAACAATAGACCTAAGTATGAGGCTTTGGGGAATAACTACCGAGTTTGTGAGATTTATTCCACGGAGCCTTGGTCCATTGTTTTAAGCTGTATTTTGATATATCGAAATTGGGAAAGTTTGACAAGGATGGGGCTTTCAAAGGGCTAGGTTTTTTAAGTAACAGTAATAATTTATGAAGCAACAGATTTTGCATGATTTGATGAAAACAAGAAACTTCCAATTGAAAGTAAAATCAAGGTGGTTTCGTCACACTTTCCACTTCTCTCCAGAGATGAGGGTTACACTTGAAGGTGTTCAGCTTACTGTATTGGTATCAAATTTGAACACAACAAATGGAATTTTATTTATTTGATAAAATTATTGTAAACTTAAGTTGTATTTTAAGATTTGCATGTTTTTGGGTAATGAAGCACAAGGAATTGTAGCACCAGCAAAGACCAAGATAAGTACCGGTAATAATATTTTATTGTTCTTTTAGACAATAAAGCAAATAATTTAATAGTATTATGGTGGATAAGGAATAATATTTAACAGATTTGCACAGATGTTCAATCCATCATCTTGTATTTTTAATTTGCTGGTTTTCCTTGCCCTTATTACAGTTTACTGGGTGTGAAGACAGTAACTGCTTATTCAATGGTGTTTTGTCACCACTTTGTTATGAAAGAAAGTGTTGTTTACATTGTGTACAACAGAAAACAGCTCTATTAAAAGTGCAGGGTCCAAAATTATCTTCTGAACTAGGTTGCCTATTTGACAACCATATTTTTATATCCAGGTGTCTAAGGTGAAATCTAGTTTCCGAACAACAGAAGTGGTTAAACAGTATCAGAAAATGCTTATTGCTGCATCGCAGTTAATACTATTATAGTAAAGTATTCAATTGTAGGGCTGAATAAAATGAGATTAACATACAATAATTGTTTAGTTTCCTTCAATGTAAAATTGTGTTTAACCCATTGATTCCTGTAGTCCTGTGCTGCCCATAACCAGCTGTGACGAGCCTTGACCTTTGTTCCACTTCTGATGTCATCACCTTTGACCAAAATTGGCATCATCTATACTCCACTTCTGCTGGGGGAAAAGATCTTTCCAATGATACCCAGATCAGAGTGATTGGCTCAATGGAGCCTGAAATATGACGAAAAATGCTCAGACATTTTAAATGAAAAACTCCAAGCAAAATTTCCTGCCACTACATGTAGCTACTCCATGGCAAAAATTGCCCATCCCTGTGATGTTTTCTCATAAGTTTTCAAATGGGATGCAAGCCCAGTAGAAGGTCAATCATGCAGCAAGAAGATAAGAAAAGGAGAAAAGGAAAGGCGAAAGAAAAAAAATCAAAAGCCTAAGAACGTAGGCCACTTCCGATTTCTGTGCATGCCCAAGCAGAAATGTCGTAAAATGCGACGCTAGTGGAAAGAAAGGCATGCCCTCATGTTTTAAATGCCTATTTGAGTAAATTGGAGCTAATTTGGCCCTCATCCACCCTCAAAATTTCCAAAATGTCCAAAAAATGCATTTTTGGCAAAGAGCTCTGGGAGTCAGTGGGTGAATATTTCACTTCTTAATGCCATGATTATCATTGTTGTCATCAACATGTGCAATGGCATTTCTCAAGCAGAAATTTTGACCAGAAATTTTGTCTTTAGGGACTTTTAACTACCATTCATATATTAAGAGTTTGGCAGCTTGAACTGTGGTCGTCTAATGCGCAAAGACACTCTGGTTTGATAGCAGTACTGGTTGACTAAATTTCAGACCCTGAAGTGCCACCTTTGTCTTGTTCTCTCCTTTTGCAGAACATAAATAGCAAAGGGGAAAAAAAAGCTAGTGTAAGTCAAAGATGAAGGGTGATAATTTAACCAACAATTTCCATGTTTATATTAAGTGTATATGCAACACTATTAGAAGTTTGGGATAAAGAGAAATGCTAAGGACAGTGTCTCTACATTTTTTGAGAGAACTTGACAAAAATACAAGTCCAAGGCAAGTAACTCATTTATTTTGATTATCAAAATGTAAAAAGGCCTCTTGCAACAAACAATCACATGGTACAAAATCCGCCATGCTGGAGGGCAAGCTCATTAAAACAAAGGCCAGTCACGCTTGACTGGTTGAGGTCTCTTTGTTTTGAAGTCCCAGTGCGGGAAGAATAATGAGCTTGCTCTCCAGCATGGCGGATTTTCTACCATGTGATCATTTGTTGCAAAAGGCCTATTCTCAGCTCATGCTGGTTCTGCATTTCCATTGAGTTAAAAGTAGGGCTTTTAGCAAGAACTTTCTCAGAGGGTGTTTCTAACCAATTTAATTTTCTTAGCTTGAATCTTACATTTTTAATAGTAGCCTCCTACAAAGACACCATCTCTGGTTGCTGCAGTCTTTCGAGAGGAGAACATAGTGTAGCCTGCAAACAGTCTCTCCGTATGAGTTATTTCGAGATTTGCTTTCGAACGGCGCGCAGTCAAAGGCTAGTGAGGGGGGAGGGGGTGGGCTCGAAAAGCAAATCTCAGTTTGGGTCTACGGTAACTCATACGGAGAGCCTGTTTGCAGGCTAAACATAGTGTAAAGTAAAGAGGTTTCCAAGCTTAGAGGAGGGAAAGGTGAAAGCCTTTTTCTTTCCATGATGTATGTACCTTTCCCCATTTCTGTACAAAATAAATGCAGAGAAACTCAAGGCTCTGTGCAAAGCATTTTTTTTGTCACTGAATATGATGGATGAGCCCACAGAAGACCCTGAAAGATGTACTACCACACCCAGGCTTTTAGCCAGAATTTGAAAAGTGCTCATCCAAAATGTGCTATGGAGCCTACTTAAATGAGCAATTTATAAGGCAACATATGAAAAACAAAACAATCTTTAGAAAGTGGCTGTCTATGAGATGTCTGGACACCCATCTGGCTAAAAGCCGAATCAACAGCCAAGCTAAGACAAAGGGAAACCAAACAACTGACTGGAAAGAATTGACTACAGGTTTATTTGGGTTTACAAAGTTCAATGTGTATTGGAAAAACCTACAAATTGTTTATTCCAGACTAAGAAAAAAAGGCAAGTAAATATTTTTGCATTGTTATTACACTGTTTAGGAGTGCCTATAATGTCTACTGATTAAAATACCCAAGACTGGGTTGTTTAAAAGGAGGATAACACTATCCACCTGTTAAATGATATATCACCATCCAGTGGATAGCAAAGTTTGTTTTTTAACACTTATCCGCTGAACGGCGATTTGTCTGGTGCAAAGTAATATCCAGTCTTCAAACAACTGGGGCCAAAAGATAAAAAAAGACTATAAGGGGAAATTACATTCTGTAAATAAAAACACTCTCAGTGGATATCACGTTCTGTTTATCTGTTCTTTGACTTCGCCAATGGAAAACAACACTCCAAGTGAAATGAAATTCACCAAGGACAAATCTGAAAGGAAAATAGCACTTAAATGTCAGTACTCTAAACTGCAAAGTCCTAGACAAAGTTCTGTTTATGTTCAAGCTTACTAATTGTAAGTAGCTGTAACAAACAATATTCCATTACCTATCAGCGCCTGCGAGATCCACGTTGTCTATCAAATCGAGCTTCCATTTCCTCCAGCACTGAAGAAGCAAAATTAATTAGAATTCAGTGGAATGAGAAGCAGAGGGCCACTGCCTTGCTAAAGGCATAATACTAAACAAAATAACATAATGATGATGTTCTTATAAGTGAGATGTCCAATAATGCACAGAAGTTACATTTTCAAATGAAAAGCAATATTAATGTAAACTGCATTTTCTCCAAATGTATTTTAAAATATACTCACACTTCGGGGTGAATTTGACAACCAAACGAACACTTCCTAAAAAGATAAATAAATAAATAAATAAATGTGTTAGTATTATTTTGGTTGATACTGATAAACCAATTAGAAAAAAATAAGCTGAACATTCTTTTTGTTCATGTTGCCCAGGGTAGTTTATGAATCTCGTGGTCAATCTGATATACAGTTGAACCTTGCTATTTCCAACTCGGAGGGAAACAAAAATAGTTTGAAATGGCCAATAAGAAATGACTGAAGGGCAAATCTAAGGAAAATAGTTTTGAGCTCAACATAACCAGAAATTTAAAATAACCAAATTTGAATTAATGGGGTCCAACTGTAGTTGGTAACTCTGAAATTACTGGCCAAGTTATTTACTAAAATGCAGCTTTATTCTTTTACTAACACACCTTCAGCTGCTTTCAAGAGATCAACAGCTTTCTCATGATTTTCTCCTTCAACACTCTATAACAAAACAAATTAAATAAATCAAGCTTGAAACTGGTTAAATTGTCAAAATAATTATTTTTTCCCTAAACTTCAGATATTTGACGAAATATTCTGCACAAATTTACAGAGCCCAGTATGGAGCCACCATGTTAGAGTTCCTCCGCCATGGCTTTGAAATTCAAAATGCGTAGGTTCCCAGAGGAAACAAGCTACTGAGCTTTAAATTCACAAACATATAATTTACCCCCTCTTATGCGTGATGAGGATAACAACTTTGGTGGCTCTTTAGTTTAGATTTTAGAAAATGATGACGTCACACGCAAGCCCAGAATTAAAGGAAGCACTCCTTTACGATGATCAGGATCAGTGATCCAAGATCAGTGACTCATATCATGGTGCATTAAAGCAAATGCTGAATCTCTGGTCACAGATTCATTGCTTCCTTTGAGGCACCAAATGATCTGGTATTACTAATTCTAATCCAGGAGTGCATCCAAAGATTACTGGGGTTAATGCTTTGTGATTGGTGTATTGTATCAATATGTGGGAAGGGGGGGGGGAGGGGTAATGAAATAAAACATCAGGGCTGTCATTAAGTTTTGAGTCACCTGTAGCCTTGTTCTCTACAAGTAGTAAACTACCGAATTACTTTGTGGGGAATTGTACTGACTACAGCCAAGTTCACCTGTAGCATTGAGGGAAAATCCAGGGCCGTACCTAGGATTTTTTGTCTGCGGGAGCAAACTCCACAAACCTTCTCAGGGATCTCCCGTATACAGACAGGGTTTCTAGTCGGACGTTTTGTTTTCACCCCTATTAGTTTTCCTGGCGGGGGCAACTGCCCCCCCCCCCTGCCCCCCCGCTATGTACGGCCCTGAAATCAAGCATACTCAGCTGTAACAGTTGTTATGTGTTATGGCCCTTAATGACACCCCTGGACAACTTTTCTATTCAATGTACATGTGCGGAGGAAACCAGATTATTTTTATGAACCTAGAGGAATTAAAATTTGTTTGAAAAATTGGGAGGTCTAACTAACTACTCACCACTCCATTAACAGAGAGCAACTGATCCCCACGTTTTAAGCCACCATTCCTACAATAAAACAAGACATTATTAGAAAAGTGAAAATAAAGTAGAAAATGTCAGAGCAGGAAAAAAAACCTGGTCCGATTACCCAGGGGAAAAAAATTTTGCTCTTGGGAAAGTGAAAATGGTTTGGTGGTAAAGTGGGCAAGTGAAATTACAATTATTTATCGTAGCCTCTGCAGTCCCTGATTCAAGATAATATTGAGTCAAAAACAATTTCAAAACTAAGACTGCAAAATGAGCAAAACAATTAGTTGAAAGCATAAATTAATAAAATATCCAAGCATATACATGTGATTATAGACTGTGCATAGTAAATGATGTAGGTGATAGAATATGAACATTGCAATTGGGCAAGTAATTTATTTTAGTGCTGAGGCAACTGGATTTCAAAACTTTTTTCTGCCCTGGAGATATCTGCAAGTTCTGTAAAAACTTGTTTTCAGTACTTATCATAAAAGAAACAATCAGCCTTTTTTGAGATTTCAACACAGTCCATGAGCAATGAAACCACTTCAAGATTGTCAATTATTGCTGGCCTAGTATTTTTTATACCGGGTCCCGAGAAATCATATTATTTAAGATGACTGGAAGATAATTCATGTACTAGCACATCACACATGCAGTCTAAATGTAAACGTAAAGAAGAAAATCACTGTAAGCACAAAACCATAATTATGCATCTCGTTTATTTGAAACAGAAGTGCCAAGTGTCTAGAAAGCCAAGTACAAAGACTAAAGACTCCTCGAAAATGAAGACCACCTACAAAACAAAGACTTCCTAGAAAACGAAGACCTCAGAAAGGAAGACCTCTTAGAAAACAAAGACTTTCTAAAAAACAGAGACCTCAAACACAAACACCTCCAAGAAAACAAAACCCCCTCAAAATTCTATCTGCGAGGCGAAAGATTGATGGTACAATGCTTCGTTTGGTGACATACTGATAATGTTAAAGGCCCATTAAATGATTTTTTTAGCTGTTGCTAGGGAAAATTTATTCTCATACAACCTCATCATTGTTGGTTATTTTAGAGTTATTTCACGTGTTTTAACTTTTTCATGCCAGTGATGATGTCATCTGGCCACTGACAACTGACATAACACCCAAGCAAGACTTGTCACGACATTGTTTCCATGGAGAAAAAAGATCAATGAATTTCTGCTGAGTTTACCCCTTTACCCCCTAAGGTGAATAACAGTTTTTCCCAAATCAGTAAATAAATACACCCTGCCTGTGCTCAATATACCATTTGATAACCACTGATCAGCTTATTTAAGAACTGACATCAGAAGCTATGAAGGAAGTAGTCATCTTGAGAGAAATTGCTTTAAAAGTCTATGTGTACAAGTTTAATTTCTGTTTTTTTTTATCAAACCCATTATCAAACCCATTATCACATCCTATGCCTCCACTAGTGAACTGTAATTTGGATGCTGTGAGACATTTGCAGGTTAACAACTTGTTGTTGCAAGTTATCTGACATACAACTGTGCGAGAAAGAATATCACTCATCACCTGTCCGCCACACCACCAGGGATGATACGAGAAATGTAAATAGGCGAGTTCTGCTCTCTGCCGCCCATCACATTAAATCCAAGACCTTCTTCATTCTGAAATTTGAAGTGCAACATCCTTAGTACATTATCTAATTAACCTACATGTACTGTTGATACTGATTCTTGACTAGACTTGTTCAATTTTGGGAACTGAAATGGTGTTATGGTTACCGCAGAGGAAAGAGTAGTACCAGTACTCATGATAAAGACCATCTGATGAAATATCTTGCTCCATCTTTATACAGTTTGAGAACAATCACTGATAGTACAGGAAGAAAAAGAAATTCAGCTTTAATTCAATTGTTGGCAATCCACAAGCACTCCTTGTTGACAAGGATCTGTGACAATTGTGACCATAGAAGACAATATTTCTTCTTGATAAAAGTGAACTGATCAACATGACACAAGCATGGAACAAAGAAAAAAATCTGAGTCCCTGACAGGAATCAAACCAATGAGCTCCTGAACACTGAGCGGGCACTATTTCACTGAGCTATGAGAACTCATAGAGAGCAAGGTCTAACAACAGCAGTCTGTTAATTACAAGATAATGTTTCTAACTTAATACATTTGTTGAAACGCTAATTTGTTGACAGGACGTTCTTTAATACACACCTTAGGAAGTTCAACTACACGAGGGTGAGCGTGACCTTCACTTGCTGCAAATGCTGCGATTGTAGCCTGAAAGTAAGAAACACAGCGGTATGCTCCTTATGCTAGTATCATGTTCACTTTGAAAATATACACAACATATTTTGCATGCACTATGAGAACTCCATTGTAAGACTGTTAAGTCTACAAATTTACGAAGTTCATCCTACAAATACCCAAATGTAATTTAAACAACTGGTCAATTTAAATTTCATATTTATCTTTTGGTCTTGTGACTTCAGGGGTTTTGTATCTACCTTGGCTGTGGCCTTCGCTCTGACTTCAGGGTTGCCTTGAATGTCAACTGTCTCATACACATGTTCGTAAACCTAAAAACAACATGAATAATAGATTTGTGGTGTAAAATAATCTCAAAAGATTGTTACAAAACACAAATTGTATGTCAGTGTGCAAACTCGCATGACCATGTACCTTGAAATGTTTCTAAGCTAAACTAATGAAATGAATAATTTTTAGAGCAATATACTCAACATGTTTCTTCTAAGAAAGATTATCATCACTTAATATTCTTAAGTACTTTATGTAATCTTTGCAGTCTACGGAAACATTCATATTCTTCTTATTGTCAAATATGTGTATTTTAGGTTCAGAGGATAGTCTCTTGATATGGATGGAATATGACAAAATTTGATTTGATGTTAGCCACACATACAATTTAATATGCAGTTCAGCATTTGTAACCATTGATAGACTGGCCTGCCTAGATAACCGCTAGCTATCTACAGACCAGTCCAACTGTGAAGGGTAAATTAAGAAATAAATAATTATTGTTATTGATTGATAGATTGATTGATTGGATTATCTATTTGGAACTAAACTGTTAAATAAATATTATTTACATTTAGTTCAGACAAAAGACTCTAACTTGTGGATTTACCTCTCGGATGGCATTACAGAATTCACTCTGAAGCACTTTCTGCAAGGCCTGAAGTTTCTTGGGAGGAACATCTCCACCTGCAACACAAACATTAATTATTAACAACACTCACTGAGTTAAATTTTAAACAATGTGCATTTAGCCCAAATAATGGACCAAATTCTGTATCACTAGGTACTGCGAATGTACAAAAAGCAAAACAAAAAAAATTATCAACTCACTGCTTTGCAGCTTTTCAATCAGTTCAATTGCACGGTTGACATCTAGAAATAAAGAAAAAGTCAATAACAGTCAAACTCACTCAGTATCTAAATGTACATATTTTCTTATAATTTCCAGTGGAACCCTGTCTTATGGCCACCCCATTAATATGGCCATCTTGCTATTATGACCACTAAATTCTGGGCAGAAAAAAAACAGTCATTCATTTTCTTACTTGAAGAACACCTTCAAAACAGCCATTCCGTTAGTTGGCCATTACACATGAGAACAAAAAAGACTCACAATTATTTTTAAAATAAACTATTCTAGAATTTTAAATGCAGAGCCATAATGCATAAGGACTAACGTTTCAAAAAAAAAACATCAAGACTAAGTCTGGATTGCATCATGAAAGGGGGGGGGGGGGGGGTACCCAAAGAGTAAGTGCCTACTAAAAGATTTCTATATCTATAGGTGTATAATGGATGCAATTATCTTTTGATCATAATTCAAACAACTGGGTTTAGTAAAGATCAAGTGTAACATTACATGTTTAGTTTAAACAAAGTTCTCCATTAAGACCAAAGTATTTATTTTAAATTTTTTTCAGAGGATTGTGCAACTGTCAAAAATATTGTCATGGATGTTATGTAACGTAACATCCATACAAATTAAAGTAACTTTTCTCTCATAGCTTGTATCTAAGCTGCCCAACATAAAAAAATAACACACGTTAGATGCTTTTTTATTTGACCAAGTAACAAATAGCTGTGACAACAAAACTTAACAGCTCCAAAGGGTCACTCAAAAAACTTGATGCAAGGTTTGTCACATGTGTAATTTGATTTTATTTTTTGTATCTTTTTAAATGATTTTTCTCTTGCCATATTTGTACAAATGCAATGTCAATGACCCTACTAGTACAGCCAGATTTTTGTGTCCTGTTGGTGAACAGATTAACAGGGTTCCACTACATTAACATCAGGTCTAAGAACATGGTTATGTTAAGACAAAACTGCCCCTTGACAATAAAATCTATTTTATTTGTATTTTCTGTTTTAATTCTCAAATCAAGTCAAGTCAAGTCAAGTCAATTTTTATTTAACCTCACACAGAATAATCAAAATTAATACAAATTAGTGCTTTAAAATATAAAATCGAGAGATTGGGAAAGGAAAGAAAATGTCAATTGATTTGCAGAGTTTGGGACACCTAGTTTGTGGAACTAACAGAGTAGGTCAGAAAATATCCCCACCTATCCTGCAGAAAGATGTCTGGGTTATAACCCTCCCCACCACCAGTCCCTTTTCTTCCCCGCTTCTGGATATGACCATGTTCTTTGATTGATCAAGGATTTTCTTTTCATTTCAAGTGAAGCAGATAAGAGTCAAAGTTCACTCTACCTGAACGAGATTTTAACAGATTGTTGTACATGTTAGTAAGGTGGAGTTTTTAAATTTTACAGATCCAAAAACACATTAAGAGACGGACTAAATTTCGGATATACAGCAATTCTTTTGTTTTGACGAATGTTTAATTTGTCTAGCACAATATATGCTCCACAGAGCGCGAATCAAATTATTTGCCAACACTAATAATACAAGTGACCAGGCTTCCAACTCGAATAAAAGTCAAAACAGTGATAGAAATCTCGAAACTCAGAAGCTTTTAAACGAGACGTGAGAAAAATACAGGAGGTTACAGCATATATATAAACAGAGCTTGCGAGGAAAAACGAGGACAGACCGCGGCAACTCCATAATATTAAAATGAAAACATGGCTTGCTTGCAAGTGGAGACTCCGGATCCCATGAAAATCATTCGAATGTGTCATATGATTGCACTCGATCTCACCATACATACCAACATACGACTAGGATAGACTTCGCTCATAGCAATATTTTATCTGCAATGAACAACGTCGAACACAGCCGTGTAAACAACTGAGATATCTACCTACCTCGAGCAAGAGTAAGCGGTTCATGGCCAGCCATCTTGGACGCGTTCCTCGCCTCGCGATCACGTGACAATCAAAACAGAAAAAGAATTTTAAAAATACCTTTCCAGTCTTTCTCGGTCACCTCACTTGCCAACATTTCAAAGTTGTAGAAAAGGACCGTAGCTTCAGTGGCGCTTTAGCACTTGGCCCAGTCTTTTTGTTTTAATTTTTGTTGATTATAGTAATTATAAACACCCAAAATACCAAGGAAAAGATTTTAGCCATGGAGCTTGCCTCAGCCAATTTTTTTCCCGGCTTTTAATAGGGCCTGTTCACATGGAGGTGGAGGACCCCCCAGGTAAGTGAGGTACCCCACCTACCTGTGGTATTAAAGAAAGCTAGCCTTCACATGCAATATTTATAAACCCGGGGCGCTGGGGTGAGGTTTCCAAATGCTTCCAGGTTGTTTCTTTTCTCGGTGATAACCTTTCTTTAATAACAGCTCGTTCTTTGTCAAGCTGTTATCCATTGTTGTCTAGCTAGTTACCAATACCTCGCTTTAGTTTTTTGTCTTTTTAAATCTCGTCATATTTTGTAACCGTCACTTCTGAAGATGTATGTTGTAGCATACGAAACGTCAAGTTAAATATACCATGCGAAACCTTACTGTTATGTTTGTAACCGCTGTTTGTTTTCTCTTTTTGTTGAAGGGTAGCGAATATTGCAGATTTTGGCCATAAATAGGGTCAGGGTTTTGGGAAGCGGGCCGCACACCCCCACCCAATTTTTCTGGGAGTACCCCCCCGGGTTACCGCGTTCGAAAAACGCTAGAATCCTAGCACGCAGCAAAAACTGTAGACGCGGAAAATAACTCGAAACCGTTGCCTAGGCAATACTCCATTTTATTGTAATTAGACCTTATTTACATTTTATTTTTCACCCCCTTTTTCAATTTCACACTTCTTTTTGTATTCTACTTTGAAAAAAAATTCGCACCCCTTTTTGTATAATGTTAGGGGAAAAATATAGCAATAATGTTAAAAATAGGACTTCTACTTTGTTGGAGCATTGTTTGGTCAAAATATGTCAAACTTGTAATATGTTAGGAACTTAAACAAACAGTGACTTGCGATAAGGCAATGCATATTGTGTTTTAAGTAAACAAGTTTCAATACACTCGCATTATAGTCGTCGCTGTTCAAATCTTAATATATTATGGAATGAGAAAAACATGATACTAGTAAACG
>JAHPZR010024106.1:0-30595 GCA_019787425.1 Platygyra sinensis | reverse complement strand
GTTGATGGCACGTGCAATATACTAAATAAAATATCTTATCCTCCGTTCCTCAAATTAAAAATGCACTTATAATTTTGGGTAAATGGCCTTAAAATATCAAATTTCAGCTGATCGCTCTCACCATAGCCTGCAGAAAGTAGCCTGTTCCAGGCTCTCGGTAGTTGTCCTCCGTCATTTTTTCTCTCGCTCTCCCTTTTTTCCCTCCCAACTACCGAGAGTCTGGAACAGGCTAGCAGAAAGCGGCGGATTAGCGGGTCAGACAGTAGTCTGTGAGCAGGAACGATGAAGAGCCAAGCGATCCGGCGGGAAGGAGTCTGGTGAAGAGGTCCTGCTCGCAGGCTAGACAAAAACGCGATACACGAGCGCAGAGCGCGCGCAGTAGTGTGACACCTGACACCGTGTGACACGAGACTTTCAAACTAGACAGATTTGAGTAGAGGAGTCGTGCTCTATCAACGCTGTGGAATAAATTACGTCCTTCGTTTGCTGTCTTTGCTCTGGGCTTAAGATTAAGCAACATAAAATTGACATACTTAGTATCACTTTGGATAACTTTTGTACTTTGATTTAACTTCGTCTTCTCAAGTTTATATATGCAGATATATGTCATGATTTTTTTCTTCATTTGGAATGTGGTCAAGTTGTTTACACAAAATATCATTTACATAAAATTGCGATCATATTTTTCTATGAGTCCAGAAGAACTTAAATGATATTTTTTCCTGAGTTTCATCTACTGGTAAGGACATAACAATCACACGTTTGAATCAGTATTGTTGCAGCAGAATTGCTGTGGTACTTTCCACCCTGAACAATGCGGAACATTTTCTGCTTCAAATATCAGACGGTTGCATTCCGTCACGCTCAAAACAACTCCTAATTACAGTTCTTTAATACAACGATGAAATCATGTCACTGGCATAAGAAATTTTAACATAAGCAGCTGAAGAATGAATCCCAAAAACGTTTCTTTTCCGGTCAAACATGCCGATTATAGATTTTGCTGATTTCGATGAGTAACAGACGTATAAACGAGTCTGAAACGGGTAACTGATAAACAAAATGTAGCGAGTTTCCCTGCTCGTAACAATTGAATATTGAAGACGTTAGACGCAATATCCCATACTATCAGAGACTGCTTTAAAATTGAGCTCCACTGCAAAGAATGTATTTCAACTCTGCATCTGAGAGCTATCGATAGATTTCCGAAACAATCTGGGTTCCTTCGCTTCGTACTGAGTTTAATTTAGCGATAGTCAAACCTAACTGCTGTAATACACAATATATACTGGCTGGTATACTGAGAGCTCTCGATCAGACAAACGAGCACAGCACAGCTTTGCTGTTTAATAATAATTCTCAGTTAAATGTCGTCGAGTTAAAAGCTCTGCTGGACGAGGAAACGAACCAAACGAACAGCCTAATATTGTCACTGATGTTTTACAAAGCCATGAATTTGCTGAACTAAATTACATGTCTAGGTTATAGTCCTTTCAATACTGAGATTTACAACAAACCTTCATTCACGGAGACCCAAGGAAGGGAAGAGAGTAAGCTGAAGGCTGCAAGCACCAAGCCATGTTAGTTCTAAACTGAAAGAGGTAGATGGCCCGGGGGGTATCCCCAGAAAAATTGGGTGGGGGTGTGCGGCCCGCTTCCCAAAACCCTTACCCTATTTATGACTAAAATCTGCGATATTCCCAACCCTATTTATGACTAAAATCTGCGATATTCCCAACCCTATTTATGACTAAAATCTGCGATATTCCCTACCCTATTTATGACGTGGAAAAAATTCGAAACCCTATTTATGACCCGACCCTTACATCAAAATCCTGTTTCAGACCTGCGTTATGATTAGTTCCCTAGTTCAGACCAATGTTACCGTAAACATCATTTGTGAAGGGCTTTTGTTGATTTTCTTTTCGATAATGATGAAAAAGTGGTTTCTTCCTAAAAACATACCCATATCAAAGCTAGGGTCCAAAAACCATACCCTATTTATGACCAAAACGGCCAAAATCAGCTAAACTCGATACCCTATTTATGACCGAAACGGCTGAAAAACCATACCCTTTGGGGCCGCACACACCTATGACCTATATAGCCCATAGAAGGGAGTATCCCCCCCCCGGGGTAGATGGGCGTATGACGTCATATCAAGATTTCCGTCTTCAGCCAAATTAGGAACACTTGTACTGTGTAAAGCCATGGGCCAAAATTTAATCCTCTCGCTCCTGTCTTCTCTCAATGTATAAAAACATTATTCTATTAGAGCAGGAGCCATAATCAGGGACGGAGACCGTACGTCTTGGGATGCGCGTGGACCCATGATATGGGACAATTTTTCTATTTTTAGAACGAATTGCGCCATCCTGACGTCATATATCCGCGCTGATCCACGCACGTGTCTTAGGCTCTCGCTTGGATGTTGTCACGTTGTGTGATGAAATGGTGAGAGTTGCGAGATTCTCTTTCCGATTTTTCACAGCGATGACAGGGAATAGGGCAGAGAAGAACCAGGGCTCTTCTATGGACTTTTATGCTCTCAGTTTAATAAAAAGGTGTGTTTTTCAGGGTCGAGAATATCTTTAATTTCGCACTGTAAATGAATAAAATCTGTTCGCCTTCTAGTTATTCCCATTAACTTTTGTGTTTGTTTTGTAGAGAAAAGTTCTGTGAGAAAACTGTTTACTCCGGTATCGAGTTAATTTGTGAGTTTGCCAAACAATGCTTTATCATAACCAAAACCTGTGTTTGATAGTTTCTTGTTGTTTCTGCTCGTTTGCGAGTTGCAAAAGTTTTTGAAGGCAAGTCTGACCCATAGGAGTAGTTCATTAATTTGCATAGTGCAGCGCGTGCACTTTCAAGTCCGAGTCGGTGTTTTCAGATTGTGAACAAATCGGGAAAAAGATTTGTTTCGTTGTCTTTTGTGCTGAGATACTACAACAAATTTTACCAACATTCACCAAAAGGCTACTAACATCATGTATGTTTCTTTCACATAGTGTATACCTGCCAACTTTTTCTGAGATATAGGCGTGAGATTTTTATCCTGGGAGTGCTGAGATTTATGAAGACGACACGATCATTTCCGAAGATTCCCGAAGAAGTCCGAAGTCTTCCGAAGACGTCCGAAGACTACCGAAGTTGAAGTTATCGAGAAAACGCTTAGCCACAAGGACCGACGTTAGTTGATAACATCAGCGCTATAGTTCGCTCCCAGTGCTTTTCACTTCAAAAATCGGAGATCGCGAGGTAAGGTATTGTCATTTATTCATTTTACACATGGTTTTCGTTCCTTACACGCGTCTGAGTTAACATATTTTTGGAAATTGTGTCAAGCAAGACGGCAACAACTCACATTTTTCAATCAGGCGTGAGAAATTGGCCCGCAGGCGTGAGACTCGTGAGTTTTCAACCCGCAGGCGTGAGACTCACGCCTAAGGCGTGAGAGTTGGCAGGTATAATAGTGAAACTTTACACTGCGGACCATCCAACATACTACGCCACAGTTTGAAATCAACATTAGCGACCGCTCCTTCGTGACAAAAATGTGACTTACCAGACGGGTGCACAGTCTGGTGCACAGTCTGGTAAGTCACATTTGTCACGAAGGAGCGGTCTCTCAAACTGTGGCGTAGTATGTTGGATGGTCACACGGTGCGTTGAACAGTTGAAACCTCCAGCAGTGAAGCAGAAATTGTTCGAATTGGAGGGGAAAGTTTGAAGATTTTTCCAAGCCGACCGGATAAGAGGACCAATGGACTATCCTTCTTTGCGTTGGAGGGAAAAATCGAACAGCGGATTTGAATTTCGGCGAGAAAACGGCCTCTCGGATCAGGTCTTTCGAGACAGCAGTGTCCAGCCTTGACTTCGTCTATAGAAAGCTAAGACAAACACCTGAAAACCCCCCAATAACGACGAAATAGGCCAAATGGACAACAGAAATAAGGCAAGGTGAGTTAATTTACTTAGTTTTATTCCAAAAAAGTAACATTTTATTTCATTGTGCGATTTTATCCTTCGTTATTTTAAATTCCATACAATGCCTTGTAGAGCGCTCAAATTCTCAACGGCCCAATGTGTAACACAACACCGCGCACGTAGGTCAGTCACGTCTCACTCGATACGCGTACATAAATCATTAATATTTGATCGATTCCTCGAATCGTGAGTTTGGGATGCCTGTGGTTATGCTGGCATAATTTTGAGCATAATACTATATCTGGAGCATCAGGCATAATGCTGGCATAATACTAATATTTTTGGAGCATAATGCCTCTGTTTCTGAAAAATGTGAGAGGTGTAGGCAAATTTTGCCAGCAACGCGCTCTAGAATGTACAAAGTTGATGAAAGTGGGAAATATTTTTGGAACTTGATTGATAACCTTAGACTCAAAGGCAGTGCAATTTTCCAGACTTCCGAGCTTGTATATAGTTCGTGGATTTGCATTATTGGCACTTGCTCATGAAATGTTTAACTGAATAATTATATTGCCTAGCCTTTCTTTCAAAATTGAAAGACTGGGAATATTTACTAATAGGTACGAGCCTATGGGGGGTGGGGTGAAAGTGTCATTTTCCTCCTGCATAATTTGAGCATAATACCTTCAGCCGAGCATAATTTTGAGCATAATACCCTGGTTTCATAGGTGACGCCTAAAAGCATAATACTCTTTTTTCAAGCATAATCTGGCAGACCCTAACGTGTGCTAATTGACAATTGAAGGCCTTCGTGCAAAAAGGGCGTATATCGGTTTTTGGCCGATTTTCATTTTTTTCAGGATCGAGCTAATTTTTCACAGACAGACTTGTTTTGACATGAAATGCATCGTTCCGTAATTGTCTTGGTGAATTTGCGCTTCGTTCTCCAGAAATAACGTATGCAAAAAAACTCAGTTTTCTTTTGGAGACCTTTTGTTCAACGAGAAACAAAAGAAACCTTTTGTTTCACTTAGTTTTATTATTCGTATAATTACGCAAATCAGTTATCGCTGCTTAGTGCTGCTCCGTTAGTGCAAGCGATTAAGGCGCGCTACAGAGCGGGTCTGGATTTGTTTTGTTGTGACGCGGGTTCGATACAAGGTCCGGCGCTTTTTTTTTTTTTTTTTTTTCTGTTTCTCTAGCTATTTCACAAACCAAAACATCAATTTAAAAATTTTAACTTGCTGTCGAAGCTGCCAACAGTAAGCGTTTAAGTTCGGGTCGCGTCGAAATATGCCTTTGAAAGATTTGCTCATAAAGATGCCGCTTCACGCAAAACTGAGTTTTTTGCATACGTTATTTCTAGAGAACGAAGCGAATAACTACCAAAGCAATTACAGAACGATGCGTTTCATGTCAAAACAAGTCGGTCTGTGAAAAATTAGCGCGATCCTGAAAAAAAATGAAAATCGGCCAAAAAGCGATATACGCCCTTTTTGCCCAAAGGCCTTCAATTATTCCATGAGCGCGTGTTGGATATGAGATGATAGATAGCCAACGAAGCACGTAGCGCCGAGTTGGCTCTAATCATCTCATATCCAACCAAGGGCGTAGCCAGGTGGGGTCCTGGGGTGCCCGTGACCCCCACTTTGTAAGCCTTTTTGTAAGCAAACAACCTACAATATTCAGACTGTGACAATCTGATGAGTACCCTCTGTATGAGTCAGTGTGACCCCCCCCTTTGAAATATCCTGGCTACTCCCATGTATCCAACAAGCGCGAGTGGAATAATTGTTTTATTAAAAACGCCCCCAAACTATAGAGAAACTAGACTACAATAGAAACAAAAAGGCCCAAAAAATCACGCATACGCTCGCCATTTTTGTAGATCATGGTATAATGGCTCTTATTATTCAACTTTCATGCACTGTACGAATTCCGATTTTCTGATTGGTTGATTTGTACCTCGTGATACTGGGTTGTGACGAAACAAACTCCTTGACGTCATTATCATGGTGTAATATCCGTGGTGTAAATTCATTACACCATGGCTACGGCTGGCTCAAAGTTTGACGATTTTTGTTTGCAGTGTATTCAATTTGAATAATAAAAATGTTAATGCACTCATTGCTCGTGAATTATCGGGATTTTCCTGCACTCGTTCACTAACAATGAACTCGAAATTTTCAATACGGCACTTGGCAACCTCGTGCGGTATTGAAATTTCTCGTTCATTGTTAGTGACTTGTGCAGGTAAATCCCGATAATTCACTTGCTGAGTGCGTTTAATATACCATGATGGTTAAGCCAATGAAAACTCACGAATTGCATTATCCAATGATCCTGTTTTTAATAACTACAAATATATTGAATATACTGTGAGATTTGTCGTGGATTATTATTACAAACGGGGGCATTCGCGACACAAAGAGTGAACTCTGAACTCAGTGGTCAGTGTTTGAGTCCTGCCCATTGTCAGTGTTGTGTGTGTGTGTTGTGTTCTTGGGCAACGTATGTGATATCTCTCTCCAACCTGGGGGTAATCCTGTGCCAGACATTATTTAGCTTCTCATCCAGTGGGGAGTCGAAATTACACATTGTACTCCCAGCACCAGTCACATACCAGGTGCTCCATGTTGATAAAGTGATATTATTGCCACCGTTTTCGTTGATACTCGACTTTGGAAAACAAAACACCTGCGGAAACATTTCCAAAATTTCCGTCAGTCTTGCGTGTTATCAAAAGATCAGATCGAAATCCAGAGGGTGTAATTATGCAGGTTGCAGGTTATATTAGTATTGTGCACTCACGAATGTACGTACAGGCTTTGAATGTATTTCACCCACTTTGTTACATGAACCGCCAAATATTTTACTGAGGGTTTTGTGTTTCCTTTCTAGTCTTTTAAGTTTCTTTGTATTAATCATATGATTCCTTTTGTGTTTTCTATTTGCGGATATGTTTTCCCATGTACTGTAAATGAAACAAAAAAGCTATTATCCTTTGTATTAGTCAGCATTTTTACGAACGTGTTCAGGAAAATTATTCAGTTCCAGTGAACTATTCATTGTGTTAAAATCAAGAAAAGAGGTCGACGATTAATGCTGCGAAATCCCTTTCCTTATGCATGGTACCATTTTATAGCCTTTCATGCCGGATTTGTGTAGTTCAATTTTTGTTTTCCGAAGTTTATGATAGTTTTGTACATAGTCTGATTTTAGTTTTACTCCATTATTTACTTCTTAGTTTTCAAAACCGCTACACTTCGCTTTGTTACACGTTGCTTGGTTAAACATCTCATCGCTTTGCTTCAGTAAACTCTGTTTATGCCAATCACCATGGTGACTGTTGAAGCACACCGTTTGAAGCACGTAACAAAGTTCTGTTTATTAACCTGGGATTTACCGCTCGTCCTATGAGAACGTTCCGCGCTCACACAAAGATAGTTCCAGATAGTTCTGAAAATAGTACTGAACTTATTGCTGAACTTATTGTTAAGCAAGCAGAGTTATCATCTCACATTTGATTGGTTCATTGGATTGCAGGTTGCTAGCTATGGTCCTTAAAGACAAGAATTAACCATGAACGTGAACTCTATTATCAAGGTTTAATACATTGCAGACATTCTTATTACTTTTAAAACAATTGGCACTACTTTGATTACCTTAGAACTTGGACATCTTGCAAATTTAACCTTGAAATATTTGGCAACTGAAGTAATAATTGTTGCTGTTGTAACCCTGTTGATCTCAAAAATAATTAGCATTAAGTTATTTAAATTACCCAGACATTTGTGTAAATTATGATTACTTTGATGATTAACGTGACAACACCAACATAAACACCAGTGGAGAGTTGATCATTAACTACTTACTGCAAGACAGTCTTGCTAATAAAAAAACCGGGAATTTTAAATTTTTCCGGTATTTCTCTATTTATTTATTTTTTGTTTAGTTATTTATATCCATTAGAATTATCTATATTTGACATGCAACCTGCAACCTGCAACCTGCAAATTACACCCTCCGATCAAAATCCACCAATCACAGCCACTAATGTGACCTTCAGACCTTCTTTACAGCATGCTAGCGGGCTGTGATTGGTGGATTTCGATCCGATCTGTCGATAACATGTATGATTGATGGAAATTTTGGAAACATTTGAGCGGGCGTTTTGTTTTCGAAAGTCGCATATCAACGAAAACGGTGGTAAAGTGGATCATTTTTATTTCTTTTTTCCTCAATTAATGTTAGAAGTTTGTTTCCTCACTATATGTTTAGTGAATATATGTAGTTCCAATTTGAATTATTCATTATCAGGGAGGCCCACTATGGTGAAGGAGACAGAGTGAAAGTAAATGTCTTTGATCATCCTCTCCAAATTTCCTGTCATTCAAGAAGTAAGTGGCAATGTAGTGATGATTGTGGCTGATAAATCCATAGACTGTACTCTTCATACACACAGTTTAATATGGATCAGATATTGAGTGATGTATTATTGTATGTCCGTTGTTGTCTACCGAGTGATTGCCTGCCATAAATCCATAGACTGCAAGCACTCTCTCTTTTCCTTGAAAACCGCAGGGGAGAACGCACGACAGTGAGTGTGAGGTGCGAGTGGCGATGCCTTGAGCTGCTAGTAGCGCAGGCATCGGACAACAAGCAAAAAGAGAGACTGCACTTATTTCATACAACAATTTGGAAGCCTTGCACTCTGGTGATGGAGTAATTATATTCTCGGTTTTCACCAGTCATGTGATCAAAATTCAATGAAAAAAGTCAAGAATCTGGGATACTATAGATGATTGATATATAAACAACCTCGCCAAGAATCAGGTCTCTGCTGCTTTTCACTCGTGCGTTATTTACAGAAGTGTGTCACCCAAATTTATAGAGCTTTGTATGGAGATGCCATGTTTGTGTCCTTCCTAGAGACACAAACATGGCGGCCGTAAAGTAACAGAAGCATCTGTCACTGAGTTTTGCTATTGAAACAAAAAATTATTGCTCTAGAGCTCCAACACATAATTTGACAGAAATGTTTCCTCTAGTGCAAGCACCTGTTCAGTTGGCAGAAGCTAAAGTGATAACTCATCTTTTGACCTATGTGACAGCCTTCTCGGGTCGCAATTTTCATGTCACGCAACACAAAAGCTTGGAAATTCAAACATGCTCTATTACAATAAGAAGAACCCTGTCGAGCTGAAACATTGTGAAACGTCAAGTTCCTGTAGGGTCTTTAATCTGATGATACTAAAACCTGGGAAGGAAAGGTAATATTTAATTTTGTAATATGATTACGTCACATGAAAACTGAGAATTGGTTGGTCTACAAAGTTATGATGTGCATCTGTCAGTAACCTTCATAAGTGATATGAAGAGATATGAAGTTATGGCGAAGGATCTCATCCAAAAAACACTGCGTTGAGCGATCTTTTACCTCCCCAGAGAACTGGCAGTTGAGAACTAGGCCGCATAATTATGTTCTACCTAATGTCCGAACAAGTCGTTTAAATCATTTTTATTAATAGATGTCTTTTACAGTAATAATATTTGTAAATTTGCACATCTGTTTGCACAATTCTAATAAGACCTGTATTATTATTATGTATTAGTTATTATTACTGTCATGTATTATTATTAGTTATTATAATTATCTATTATTAGTATTAAGTGAAATGCAGCACATGCCAAACCTCTGTTGTGATGTTTTCTCCTATGATGCGACTCTGACGGTTCACAACATTTGTTGCTCTATTTTGAATTTTTATGTTGTGACTTGTTTATTAGTTTTATGCTTCACTCTTGTTGGACTGTGGTTCTAGGAGGACTTAAAAGTAGATTAGAGTCATTTGACTGAGCAATAGGAACATTTTTGAGAGGTGACTTGCCTGATTTCAGCTACAACAATCTGTCAAACCATTTATCACAACTTACTATCAGATGTAGCTGGATAGATTTAGGTAAAGAATTAGACATGAGAGTGTCATATTCAAAACAGGGCTAAGGTGTTGTTGATAGGACTTGTGAAATTAGCATTGAAATCGTTGCATGAAACCACTGCAGTCTCTCTTTTTGCTTGTGTTCTGAAGCCTGCGCAACTTACATGGAACCCGAATAACAGCGTTATAGTAATTTTGCTGCTCAGCACCAGGTCAACAACTTCATTAAAGAACAGTTTTGTAAATATGAACTGACTGAGCTATGTCTTAAATTCTGCTGTCCATTTCTATTGCATTGGTAGCTTGGAAGTTTACCACCTGTGCTTTATCTCCAGGTGGACAACTGTTGGCGAGAATGGAAAAATAGGTTCATGCTGGCCTTTCTAGCATTATTGGTGGAGTTGTGAATTTTTAAAAAGGTAAGCACTGACATCTGATATACTTTCCAAGCTTTTCAATAGAAAGATTGCAAACCCTGGGAGCTTTAATTACTTGGTATAGCATTAGAACATACCCTTAAAGGCTGCCTCCATTTGGCTATTACCTGTCCCCAAAGACCAGAATCTGTTGGACCCACTTTGTGACCCTTAATTTTCAACACACAGAAACTAAATTATTACAACTTCTGTCTCAGAGTTGCTTTTCGAACTTACTAATGCTAATGATGCCTAGCTTGAAAACTCCCGACTAATGATCTTTTAACGTTTTCCTTAATCAAAATCTCACAGAGGTTGACAACTTTTTTATTTTCATTTAGATAAAGTTGTTTCCTAATGGTGGGTTACACCCATGAAGACATCGACCAGCTTTTCTCGTGTATTTCAAGGCATCTGGCAAAGATCAACGTGTTGACCCTCCAGGAGCTGATCAGAGTAGATTGGTCAAAGTTACTCCCCATCCTTAAAAGCTTCACTTCTTATATTCATGTGTGATGTGAAGCAATGGATGGAGGATTTTACTGAGGCTTCTCTCTCTGGTCACGCCTACCAGCACCAAATCAAGGTAGTACTATATGGTATGATTAGGGTCACTCTGCAACACCTGAGAGGCCCTAAGCCCATCATGACCAATTGCTTCTCTATTTGTCATTTCCTAGATACCTTTTCCTAGAATAAACCATTCAGATATACCTGCATCAATGTAAATTATGGTATCATATCCAGTGACTTGCAACAATAACTTGTATTTTGACTCAAATAAGGCAATGTAGACATGAGCAGATTCCCATTAACCCTTTTTGTTCCTAACTTTAACTGCTTCAGTGGTACTGCAACTAAATTACTAAATAATTTCTTTTCCTCAAAGCTTCAGATCGCTAGAGGGCCAGATGGAAAAGCCAAAATCCAATACAAGAAGTGGTCCACATCCTCAACTTGGCTCCCTGAGGAATCAGAGGGCATTAACTTCCTGAAAGGTCTCCCAAGAGGAGCCCTAAAGGTATGAAGGTTTAACATCATGAATCACTGCTGGCTAGCATCTACTAAAAAACAACACAAGGCCTAAACCTTGGCAAATAGATTCACTTATTTCGTAAATCTGACTTACAGTTCATTGTAGGTACATTTGTATAATTCGGCCCACATTTGTATTGAGTTACTATTGCGGAATGAAGAACAAAGATAAATACTGAAAGCATTGTCATGGTGCCTCTTGAATTTTGTTCTTTCCCCCTTTTTAGCTCATTCACGCGCGCAATGAATGAGTATTGTGAGGGACCAAATGTCAACGGAAGTTGTGGTCCGTAGACAGAAATCTGCAGACGGAAGTCTGTGGATGGAAGTCTGTGGACGGAAATCTGTGGACGGAAATTGTGGACTGTAGACGGAAGTGAAAGTTTCCTCACCACCCCACCCTGCTTTGGCTTAACAAAAGACTTTTTGATTTACAACTTTCATTTTTCTTTCGCAGCGCCGTAATATTTTGTCACGCGGCAAAAAAATGTAATTGATTCCTTGTTTTCAGATTGATTTTTACGCGAGTTCTTCGCTTTTATTTTCCGTTGTTTTCTCAAATGTTAGCCGTTAAAGTACAATGGAAATTCTGTTGTATTTGGTTTTGTCAAAAATTATGTACCAGTCAATTCCAAAACTGCCTATCCCCCACGGGCAATCCCCAGGCATTTGACTCACGTTAAACTCCCTACAGTGGGGAATTTGACCCAAAATGAGGCCCGCCCGGTGGGGCATTTGACTTTCGTGTCAAAACGTCTGTCAGTGGTCGGAAGCAAAAGGATTTCGCAATTCTTTGATTCAGCACATGAGCCGCGTTCACGGGTCATTGCTCGTCGATTCCAGGTGGGTTTTTCTGTTGTTGTTGTTGTTTTGTATAGTTATATCGTGGAATATGCCTTTGTTTAAAGTATGGAGTAAAGACAAGCTGAACAAGAAATTCGTATTGGCTGAAAATTTTGCAGAACTTGTTTCCACAGTTGCTTAAACATGCCTGGAGGGTGGGGGATTTGACCCACTTTGAGCTCTAACAGGTGGGGCATTAGACCATCTAAACAGACAACATAGCGGGGAATTTGACCAAAATTTTTCAAAAAAGTCAATGCCCCGGGGTTTGCCCGGGGAGGGGGGGGGGCGGATGGGCGGTTTCAAAATTGACCGGTACATGAACTCATTTTCGCGTATTCAATTTTCTCAACCCTGCCCAGGAACTACGCTTTTAGGTTGGCCTAAATCTACCTATTATTATTTAACAGCATAATAGTCATTTAACTAGATATCTTTAATATTTCACCACGAACATCGTAATTTAGATTTTCAGACATCCTCATATTTTGTTACAATTAACCATCCTGTTGCCCTTGACAGAACTTTGGGGAGACTGACTGCCAGCTTTCTGCACTAGCATTACTGGGATGGTGGCAGGCACAGTGGCCTCATGGTTAGTGTGCTTGTCTCTGGATTAAGCAGTCTGGGTGCGAGCCCTGACCAGGGACACTGTGTTGTGTTCTTGAGAAATACACTTTCCTCTCACAGTGCCTCCCCCCACCCAGGTGTATATAAATTGTCACAGGTGAACTTAACCCTGGGGGTAACCCTGCAATGGTCTAGCTTCTCATCCAGGGCAGAGTAGAAGTTTCCAAGTGGCTTCATACAGAAACTGGGATAAGCTCTGGCCTGTTAAGGCCCCTTGGCTCATATGCAGATCTTTACCATTACTGGGATGGTTCAGATACAAAATGTGAACTATGATTGATCAATGGTTTCCAAATTAAAGGTAACCATCGACCAATCATAGTTCACATTGTCTACCCAGAGCTCCTAGTGCCAAAGGCTGACTTTTAATCTTCCCTAACCTAATGTAAACAGCAAATTATTAGTTCTGATATGATTTGTGCGGTTTTGGTGTTCGTGGGAATGGATCGACAATATGTGATCCAAGATAATGCCTATCCCCGCAACAAAGGGGACTGTCTGATTTCCAATCCCAATGAGAAATGGATATTTTCCCAAGAACAATGATATCTATTTGAACTTCATTCCTGCTGTTTCAAATGGGTTCAACTGTAGCAATATTTCATAACCAAATAGTAGAATGCACATAGTCATTACATGAATGAGCTGGCTCTAAGAGCCCTTTGATTCTTGTTAACAGCTTCTTGAATGACTGACACACGGCCAAATTAGCCTAGATTGTATTGCCTGTTTCAAACTGTGAAGGACTAGGTACGAGTCTGTAAATTATGGGATCCACATAGTCATAAAGTGCATACTCAAGCTTTACAAAATCTCCAAGTTTGGTGTAAATAGACCTAACTAAATAGTAAGCAAGATAAAGCCATTTGAAAATGTCAAAATTTACAAAGAAATCTATGGCCATCTGGACGCTGTCCCACCTGCAAGCAGAGAGCCTTTTCTTACGGTACATATGCTTTGTAATTAAAGATAGAGCAAAAAGAGATGAAAGAGGCTCTGCTCGCAGGGTGGGAAAGTACTCCATATAAAACCCAAATGTGATTGAGAAACACGATGAATATGTTGTCCGAAGTTAAAGCACTATCGGAGAGGGCTTTTCAAGGCTATTTGTATTTTTTCTTCTGTTTGTGGCAGTTTAAAAGGCAAAACTTATAAGGACCCTGTCTCGGAAGGGGAGAGCCTCTCGTCTAAAGCCCTCACTAAGGACTGCGTAAGTTTTGTTACATATGTTGTAAGGGAATAGATAACTTGCAGTTTTATTTCAAGAGGATTTTTAGAAGACTGGCTACAATTTTATCTTGTTGGTCACTTTCCGTATGATTGACATAGCCTGTTGCAGGCCTCAGCTCTCAGTCAGTGGGGACAATTGAAAAAGTTGGCGGGTGAATTAAAAATGAAAGAGGGATGGGCAGGTGGGGGAGAAAATGGGAAGGGCTTTCTTTTGCCCATAGTTTTCGACTCGGAGAAAATTTGTGAAAGACTATTTTCTCACAATGTGAATTACCTGCACATCTTTATGACGGCATATCTTTCTCCGGGTGTGGGTATTCCTTTTATTGGTGAAGATGTATTTCTTTCTGTGCTCTTTAGGCCATTTTTATAAAAATTCTTTTTCTTTCGCCATCATAGCTAAATAAGAAATAGCACACAAACTGCAGTGACAAACATGACAATAAAAGGCATGTTGGAAAACAAAATTATTTAACTTGACAGTTCGTATGCACTTCCGAAGATGTATGTCGAAACATACGAAACGTCAAGTCAAATAATTTTGTTTTCCAACATGCGTTTTATTGTCATGTTTATCACTGCAGTTTGTGTGCTTTTTCTTATTAGGTCATTTTTTGTTTTTGTGGTCACGTGACATACTAAAACCTGATTGCGTTTGAGAATCTGAAAGTTTCAAAACTATAGTTCGCACAGTAAACAAAATACGATCAGTCAACATGGGAATTTTAGTAACCTTGCTTGCTCCAGCAAACTTGTGCTTTGCAGTCAGGGTGTGGTCGCCATGTCGTTTGTTGTTGTCCTTTTGTCGTTTACAATCTTTGCCTGCTCTTAAAATTTGTTGATAGATGATGATCACAATTCAAAGCCAAGGATAAATTTTCCCTAAATTATCCGTCAATGTTTTAAACAAAATTTTGCGGCTTTCAAAAAGGAGATGATCGGAAGTTCGTCGCTCTTTGTGACACTTTCGTTCATTCATTCACAAGCAGGTAACTACATTGTATTCTATCTGCACGCATGCACTCGTGCAGCTTTCCGCTTGGGAGGAAAAATGGCTGCGTGAAATCCTGTGGTAACTGAATGCTCACAGACGGTTGTGCTGCATTTCAGGTTGGTCACCTTTTTCAGTGGAAAAGAGTAATTAAGCCTAGGAGAACTGTTGATCTCGAGATCTCATACTCCACGGATCATATCTGAAAGTTACCAGCCGACATGTTAACAAGTCTATCGCCGTCGCAGATGCAAGTGACAGGTGAAAATTGTCTGGATGTTTGACTATTCAGGTAAAGTACTGAATATTTAAGAGCAGCTTAATACGACACGATGTGTAAAATTGCCTGCAGAAAGATTGAAACTCGAGAGTGACAACCTCGTCCCCAGGGCCTTTTCCCTGGGGACGCCCTCGCCCCTAAGCCAGGGAAAAGGCCCTGGGAACGAGGTTGAAGTGTAACAGCTGCTACAATGATTATAGCAGCTGTTATTGTTTTAGGGCTAGAGGGGCATTGTTTCTGTTGTTTGTTCTATTGTACTCTCAAAGAGTAGAAAGCCATTTATGTGGGACCTTATGAGAGCTGCTACAAAGACCCCAAAAGACCCCTCCTCTAAACTAAACAAAACAGGAACTAGAATGACCGGGGAAACTTGGGACCGATAGCATTTCTGTGGATGTGTCCATTCTTGATTTCACCTTTTTCCGGCGTAACTCCTTTCGGACTTTAGATTGTACCTCATTTCACATTATGAATGTTTTTCGTACTTATAAGGACAATTCTCTGGAAAATTCGGATGTTAGTGTTTTTCCCACAACATGGAAATGTCTTGATACAAGCTAAGGTGGAACTGTGACCTGTTTTCTTTACACTGGGGAAAACTGCTTTTTGCGAGGAAAAACTTAACTTCTCTACACTTGATGAAAAAAGTACGATTTTCATTCTAGTCTCAGTGGTTAAAACTCGTGGCTCTGTGTGAAAGAAAAAAAAAACAGAATTTATTACTGTTCTCAATCGAGCAAAAAACACCCCATTTCGTTCAAACACCCTTAAAAACACGGTTGCTATGGAATTGTTAAGTCGCGCGATTAAACAATGGATAGACCAAAATTATTTTGGGGAAATTAACAAAATGTGGCCACTGGAGCGTAGAGTCTGTTTTAGTGCAGTAAATGTCAAGTCGGCTCTGACACTTTTTGCTCCCCTCCCCTCCCCTCCGTTCCCAGGTTGATCTTTCGTCAAAATTAAACGTACTTGATTTTTTTTCTTACAAGCATTAGATAACTGAGCCAGTTTTGGCGGAAGCTCATCTGGCCAATTTTACAGACTGCACTTGTATTCCTTACCTCACGAAAATAAAAGGCTCTGGTTTTCACTTTTAATAATTGGTAAAAGAAAACAAGTCGAGTTGAGCACATCTTTGCAAGCAACAATCGCCTACGGTCTCAAGATCTCAGAACGAAATACTCAGACTTCACTGACTCTTAGAACACTAAAACTGCTGGCAATTTCATTTATTTCAGGTAGAACGCGTTTACAGTACAGTCAAGAATAGCAGTTAACGTTGATGATCTCATTTTGGATTGATCATACACCATGTATGTCTGCAAGTTAATCCCGGTTAATATATTTACCGCATTTACCAGTGACATGTTAGATATCTTAGTACTTTTAATTTTCTTTTAGTTTCAACCATGCTGGTAGCAACATCAAAGCATTTTAGAGGAGTTGAAAATTTAACTTGAAAGTAAAGTCTCTAAGGGCAAGACAGAAACAAGGATGGATGGGATCGGGAAGGATTACAAGCGGTAACTTTTAATGGGCGCGTTCGTTTGGGATCAATCCGGAATAAGAATAATTGGAATAATACGAGTAAGCGTTTGTTTGGGAGCTATTCTCATTCCGGAATACCTGGATTTCCATTCCGGCTATTCTGCTCCCAGGAGCAGAATAGCCAGAATTTATTCCGGAATATATTCTGGAATATATTCTTGTTCCGGAATATCGCAAACGAACGCGCCCAAAATCTTTGGATACGCTATTCCTGCTTTCACATGGTTCTGAGGTAATTCTTTATCAAAGTTCAGAAAGAAATTTCATTTCATTTTTCTTTAAAAACCTTTCTTAACATTTATATGAAATTAGAAGGATGTAAGCTAAGGAAGAAATCGTCGTATGTTTACGTATGTTAATTCATTTTAGCCTGGGTAAATCATGCAGGTTAATAATTGGCTCTGTTTAAAACCAAAAAAAAAGGCTTTCGTACTGTTCTTAATCTTTATCAGTCTTTCTAATAAGTGTTTCGGTTTACAAGGTTTTCACAACAGACTTGCCTGTTTACGATGCAGAAAACCCGCAAAGTTAAAGAATTTCAAGTTATATATTTCAAAAACAATTCATATGATAATGTTATCGACTGTCATTCTGGGCCGTGTTGTTCAAAGCATTATTAAGCTAATCCAGGGTTACCGAGTTTTGTACCTTTTTTGGTGAGGTGTTCTGTTAATATTGTTTGCCCAGGAGGTTTAAACTGTAGTAGTCTCAAACTACACCAAACGTTAGAGGTGAAAAATATTTTTAAACAAGAAGAAATAATGCTGCAATTAACGTTTAATCCTGGGCTTTCGAACAACCCGGCCCAGCTGTACTGTTTGATTCACATGTTCCTGTTGTTGTTCACGCACAGCTCGGCTAGGTTAGTATCCTTGTAATCTTTCGTACGTAATTTTTTCAGTAAATGGTCGAACAGATAAGTTTATTTACTAATAGTTGGAAGACGTAAGTGTGATATTTAAAACTTTTGAAAATTATTCAAAATCTTTGTAGTAGTCGAAAGAAAGTAGCCATTTCTTATTAGTGTTTATCTTTGTCGTAGTTTTTGTAAAATCTCTCTATGCAGCTCATAATCTAGTTACACCAAACGGCAGATATTGTTAGCATTGCGGTAACACAACAAGTTCATGGTTTCGTTTTGATCACAACATCTTCGTAATATAGCAGCGGACATGTTACGGAGTTTGCTTTATTCTACTCTGATAACGAGTTCAATGTTGTTTATTGTACGCGAAAAATATGTGCACTGAAAATGTTTTATTAACTTTTATTGATTCTTTTCTGAAGCAATATCAAAAAATAAATTACTATTATAACTTAAACAAACGTGTCAGTTTACTGAAAACTATCCTGGGAAGACCTTTTTTGCAGATGCGTTAGAAATGACGAGTAACAAGAAAATTTCCAATCTTGGACACCGCCGACACCTCGCCACCTCCACTAACTAGCATTTGTTTTATACTTTATAGCAAGAGTTTCCAGTACTCATCCTTGTGGTACAGTGACTTCTAATACGCATGAGTACTTGTTGAGTGTTTCAATTGTAAGGACTTCTTAAAACTGTGACACTCGCCTAGTATGCGTGCGTATTAGGGGTTGCTATACCACAAGGACGAGTACTCCAAATTGTTGCTATAAAGTATAAAAGAAATGCTAGTTAGTGGTGGTGGCGCGGAGGTGGCGGTGCTTCACATCAATTTTTGCCCTCCTTCCAAGAATGCAACTTTTCTTTGGCCACTTCTTGAAACTGGTCATTTTTGAGGCATCATCCACATTAATTTTTACCCTCCATCCAAGAATGCAATTTTTCTTTGGCCACTTCTTGAAACTGGTCATTTTTGAGGCATCTCAAAAATGTCAATGAACTTTTTACATATAAAAGACTTAGAAATTTTTTTATTGAAGAGTATGATGCCAAACGCGCATGCGTAACTGCAAAGCTGTACCACAAGAACGGGAACTCGAAACTCTTGCTATAAAGGATCCTTCGACATCATTTTCTCTATTCCATTCAAGATTGACTATTATCTGTGGCCCATCTCGAAATTGGCCATTTCTTAGGCACCTGAAAATAAAGAGAACGTCAACTTTGAACATACGAATGAGACTTTATGAACTTTTGAATTTTAAAAAAGCTACGGAGATTTGTATGGAATAAGTTGCTGGAGAGCATGGCCTTGCTCTCCAGCATCGTTTTTCACAGGTATCCTCTAAATTTTCCAAAAATTCAAACTGACGTATTAATTTACTCTTTAACTGCTAGGGACCTCAAACTTGGCCATTTTGGTATTTTCGGTATGTTCTTTCCATTTTTGGCATTCTTTAAGCTATAGCCCATAATATGTAATATTGCTAAAAGGGAAATTGCGGTCACGTGACCCCAGCTGCAAAGGTTCTATTACATGAAGACGTCAATGTAGCAGAAATAACCTCATAAGCGTTTCGTTTTGCCTAAAATGACACGAAAACGGATCGCAGCGAAATTTGTTTTCATCTCTGTTGACGTTTCCGCACGTAAACATGTCCTCGTCCTTGTCGATATTTTTTGATGCCAACGAGTCTCAATTCTAATAGCAAGTGGGTGGTTATCTTACACTTATGAATACCTCGAGCTAAAGTTCGATATCAAGTAAGATGATTATAAATGTTTAGGTAATTACGAGGTTATGACTTACTCGAGTGTGCCCGTCGCAATCACGGAAATACTGCCAAAGAAATTCCTATGTTCTCGTTCTTGTTTTCGAAAGCCATCTTTCCAAACTTTAATGCCGCCTTTGTTCATTCCTAAACGAAACAAAAGTAGCAAAAAAAATTTACCTTTATCCGAATTCACGGTCAACTTTACGTTTTAATGAATTAGCTTCCAGTTATGAAGGGTTCTGGGTCGGCATTAAGGCAGGTCAATCTTTTTCGAGAGTAATTGTGTTTCGTTATGAAGAGCTTGATACTGTAGAAACGCCAGGGAGATTGGGAACCAGGTTTGGGCACCAGGAATAGCTAACAGGGATCACTCAGTTTTTGCCGTTGAAATTTATATAAAAAAATCATCTCACAAGTAAGAGTAGTCTTAGTAAATAATGAACTTGCACTGTTGGCGTCATTTCCAGTATATATATATAAATCTATATAGAAATTTTTTGAACTGGAATAAAGTACATTTTCCCAGAAATTATTGGCTTTTTCCTAGATTGTACACTACAGAATCTACAGGCACAACCGAACATTCGTCACCCGCGGAAGGTTTGGTCGCTTAATTTCAGTTTCTAAAAAGGAAAAAATGCGTGGTTGAAATTTTTTCTCGCGTCCATTCATTGCAAAAGATCTTGCTTCTCTGGACAAAAACGTTATTACAATTTGAACCCTGGCTTTGGAGTATGTAAAACGCGCAACCTTTGCAAGCGGTCTTAGAAAGAATAATGGTGAAGTTGATTTACACTTTGGAAAGATTTATTCATAAAGATAGTTTATCTCAGTCAGTTAAATCGTTTTCCAAAAAAAATACTATAGGTGTTTACCGCACGCAGTGCACGACAAATTGGCATCTCACTTGCGTTCATTCTTGCCCTTTTATTTGAATTATTATAGTAGATTTCATGCATGTTGTGATTGAATTGATACAAGATTCAGTTATATAACGGATGAGATGTCCAGGTGTGCGCGTTGCATTCGATCTAAATAAAAAAAAATCGTTGGGTCCTAGTACTCGTTTCCGAGAAAAAACCATGATTTGTCTCTGACAAGCCAAACCATTTAACAAAAGCCACCATTTTGTATATGTTGTGCATATGCACCCACTCGCTCACGAGCGCTAATGACCCGAAAATCGTCCGCAGTAGGGATGCGCAATGCAGTGTTGCGGAATAACCTTAAGTGGAGAGAAGCAGCAGAACAAGCGATGAAAAGAGAACGGAATTTTTTTTACTTTGTTGTTGTTAACTTAGACTTATTGTGCACTTTGGTTTTACTAATTTGCGATGTGTATATACGCACAGGTGACGGATATGTTGCTTCAAAAATTTTCAAATTGATTGAGATCAAGAGTGACCCAACAGTGGATCTAGGTAACTGTAGGCTCAATTTCCGCCGCTCTCTCGTGTCTGGTCTTGCCTCCATGGACAGAGCGCAATCAGTCAGCCAATCAGCCGTCTTTGCGCTCTGTCCCCTTCATGCATTCGGGAGAGGAGCGCGGGCTCATTTCCCGAAAAGCGGCTGGTAATCGAGCCTAAGGTAACTGTTGCAACCACACCATATGTGGGTTTAGGAGCACATGTACGCATAGCGGGCTTATTTTTAGTCATGCTAAAGCTTACCTGTATTCTGGCGAAACGATGGATTGTTTCGATCAACATCATCTGTCACCTTGATTCTTAAACCTGTGGAACGTTATACAATCATTTAAACAGAATGTTAACTTTCTTAACAATAGCGTATTGGCACTGACGCTAACAGTAAGACAATTTGAATAAAGCAAACAGCCTAAATTTAAAACGCGTGATCTTTCTGTTTCACGGATAGAGAAATACAGGGGTAGGAGACAATTCCCTCGATGAACCCAGCTCCTTTTTAGGCCAGTTCTTACACCTATCTCTCAGCATTTTTCTCTACTAACAAACACTTCTCGCTGAGAGCATATTGCGTTTACGTGTTTCTGGACAACTTGCATGAATTTGTGATTTTTATATGTATGAATTATATGAAACATCTTTTAGTGATTGCGGGTGCAACACAGATGCCAGGGACGAGTTAAGAAAGATGTCATTGATTCATTGGTGACGAATGACACTACAAGGAACACTCGCATGAATGATGAACGTAAAGGTTACCGTATGCCTTCAGAGCACCTATAGAGGTGTTGCATGCACAAGTGTTGTAACGCGTCCGGTTTAAACTGTAGATACTTAAACTCCTATAACAAATTAATGGTTATAGAACTGGCTATCCTATACCAAGAACTTTGAAGTAAAACGAATTGTCGAATTTTCCACCTCTAAATGTGAACGTGCGATTCATCCTTGGTCCCTTTTGAAAGCTAAGAGTCAAAGGGAGCCCTCAAATTTGGACAGCAGCTAGTTTGACGCACGCTAATGAGATTCAAATTCCTTATGATAAGCATCACAAAGTGTCCTCATTGGTAAAAAGTCACCTAAACACACACAATTCAGTCAAATATGAAGTAGTATGAAAATTTTAAATAACCCTGTCAAATATGAAGTACTAATTAAACAATACTTGCGTTCAATCCTGACATAAGTGAGTTTGACATATATAAAACGACCAAAAAGGTGTCTACGAAATTTTTTCCAAAAACCTTTTTCCCTACGATCACTCCATATTTTTCAATCCTTTTTCGAAAATGTTGCAGTCGCAGACCCGTTTTTAGCGTTTTGGGTCCGAAAACTGAAGGGCAAATTAAATAACCGAAAAACAAATATGTAGCTTTCAAAAAGCGATTCACACCCTCGCATTTAGAGGTCGTAAAACATTCGACAATTCATTTTACCGTAAATCCTCGAATTAGCGCCTCCCCAACGCCAACAAACAGCCAAAATTTTAAATATGCATCTCCCATCGAATTCCTCTGCTCGGAGAGACAAACGGATGGTAGCAGTTTAATATTTAAAACAGCACTAAAGAAGGGATAGGCCCGAAACGTCTGCCATATAATAAACATTTTTTTGGCATTATATTATTGAGCTGTCTAGTTTTGGCTGTCAACATCTTAATATCGTCCATCGAATATGAAGCGACTTTTCTTCGTCGCAAACGAAAGCAAATCTTTGAGGACTGATCGTGGTAATGTAGGAGGATCAGGAAGAGAGTATGACTTGGTAAGACAAATTTGAATTGTCTCGTCTAGTGGGACATAGGCAAACAAGGAACACACGTCAAAAGAGCAAATAGTTTCATTGTTATTTTTATGACTTCGCCCAGTCCACAAAAGTGAAGGAGTCCTTGATTGTGAATTGGTTCGCGGAGATCGGCTTGAGAACAGTTACAAGAAAAAGAGGCAAGATTGTAATTATACGTGTTCAAGGATGAGACAATTGGTCGAAAAGGGCAGTCAGTTTTATGGACTTTATCAAGGCCATATAGAACACCAAGCCAGTCGTAACAGGCCGTGACGAGCGTTGACCTTTGCTTCACTTCTGAAGTCATCACCTTTGACCAAAGTTGCCATAATCTATACTCAAGATCTGCACGAGGAAAAGATCTTTCCAATGATACTCAGACTAAAGTGATTGGCTCAGCGAAGCCTGAAATATCCACGAAAAAAAAAAAAAAAAACCAAAAGCCTAGACATAGGTCACTTTCTCGTTCAAAAACTCTGCGCATGGTCGAGCAAAAATGTCGTAAAACGTGCTGCTAGTGGAAAGAAAGGCATGCCGTCATGTTGCAAATGCCTTTTTGGGAGTAGATCGAAGCTAATTTGATCCATATTCCGGCTGAATATCTCCAAAATGTCCGAAAATGCGTTTTTGGCGAAAAGTTCCGGGAGTCAAAGGATTAATGTAGGGCATAGTCACTGTAGTAACAGGTGTTGGGTTTCTCTTTGTTTTGTCAGTTTCAGTAGATTGATGAGTGTTTTGTGCAATTAAGTCAGCATTTTAGTTGTTCTTTTACAAAACGTGTTCAATGTGTCTTTTTCTACAGGATACGCTTTCTGGCGCTTCACAAACTGGTTGCACCCACCTTTTCAAAGTCTTAATAGTCATGGCTCTGTGTGAAGCCAAGGTGAAGCAGTGATGATTTGTTTATTAATGTATCTGATTTATGTGGCAGGGTAGTTTTGAGGTAAATTCAAGCTTTCTGACTGGTTCTTTCGTAGTCAAGATTTTGCCATAGGGACCATTCCCATGGAAACAGCCGTAAGCCATATTTTTGTTTTGTTTTTGAAAGCCCAGCAAATTCTACAAACAATTTTATCCCAGTAACCCACTGCAGGGTTACCCCCAGCATTTAGAGAAACTCACCGCAATGATCAGAATAACCAATAATGCAACAATTGTAATAAAGCCACAATGAACAGAATTAAAAAGAAAGTACAACAAACATCACTGTACATAATCTCAAAGTACTTACCATTAGGACGGCTCATTTTGTTTTTGTTTTTTTTATGGTTCACTTTGAACGCATGGGATGAAATCTCCTGTAAATGCTCGCAACAGAACAAACCCAAGGAGCATTTGGCTACATCATTTCTCCAAACACAGGTCGTTTTTAATTCTTTATCTTCTTGTTTCTCTCCGCCTCAGGGTGGACACCGAGCCAGTTTGGGTTCGTGAAAAGTTTGATGAGAAAGTTGCAGAGCTTTTGAAACACACTGCCAAGAATTAATGAGCCATTCCATCATTTACAGAAGCTAGCCTTAAAGGTTACAATTGATAAGGAATTCTAAGACAATATTTTAGTATGAAAACATTTTTACATGCTTTCACCGAATTACCCTTTATTTAATTACTCGCTGGTATTAGTGGCGGAGGTTTGCAGTGTTAATTGCAGAAGGAGGGAAAAGATTAAAATTGTTTTTTAAAACCCGAGTTGGTGCGGGTGTGTGCCGGTGTAAAAATGTTTTAGAAGTTAGAAGTAATACCAGGGACTCTCAAAGTAGTTTGAATACTTGGCATTTTGTTTCTGCCTTTTTTCATTTGAAATGTCCCACATGCTGCCATGTTTGTCTACCCCAACCTTAATGGGCGATTTTAACATCATTGCACGGTCATGCATCTACAAAAAAAGTGTATTCATGAATTTAGAGACATATAATGATGTCCCTTTCCATCATTTCGAAAAAAGCATTCCTGGTTCATATGAACAGCTCTGCTGCAAAATCTTCCAACTAACATTTCAGCAATTTTAGGAAGAAACGTCAACAGCTTATTACAATTGCAACAAACTCTTTTAGCCACAAAGTCAAGTAGTTGCCCAGAAAAATAAAATTGAGGAGTTTGGAATATCTTTCATTCCTGAAAAGGGTAAATGACAAAATAATGATAACAATAAGGAGTTTTCCGAATTTTAATTTGTATATAATTTTCTGCTATCTGAAAAAAAAATGTACAAAAACTGAAATGAAATAATTACTTATACAGCGAGGTTCTGAAAATGAAAAATTATGGTTACCATAAACATACTGCAACATGTCTTTATTCCTGATAAGAAGTATTAAAAAAAAACGTTCAACATGAGAAAATTATTAAGTTTGATTACATGTCATTTTGATTAATTTTAGAGGAGTGTACAAATGAGTGATCTTTGGCAGTGAGTGAAATAAATAAAAAATAATTGGCTTCTTTATTCTTGTGTCTTTGTTTGAGTGTGCTTACTGTGAGCCACGTTGTTGTCACTATTTAGGTGGGGTCAGAACACGTCATCGGTGTATTGTTAAAGAATTAGTAATCTGTCACTGGCATTATAGACAAACTAGTGCCCTCAAAAATGCATCAGAGGGGTTGACCATGGTGTGCTGGGCAAAACATTGGTTTTGTCAGTAGTTTGTCAGGAAAACCATTGCCAGTACAGTGTAAGCCAAACTCTGGGTAATGTGTCAAAAGCCTGTTTCACTCATTTTGCGACATAACAATATAAAGAAAACTTAACATTGTATGTCATTATGTTTACATCATTATGTCCCCTCTAATTTGTTACGTTGCATTGTTCACATCAGTGAAATACACAATAATGAGGAACAACATCAACATAGGATGATTTTTGCATTTGCGTGATCTCGCTGTCACATGTGTGAATCAGACCTTTGTCAACACATTAGTACCATATTGGTAAAATATTGGACAATAATTTTGTACTCTGGTTGTTGATAAGTTTCTTTTTTAGTTAAAGCAACAATATTTTGTATTTATCATTGGTTAAATTCATCCCACCATGTTCATTAAGACTAGCCTGGATAAGTTTAAAGCTAGTGTTATTAAATTTGTAACAAAATTGTAAATATTATTACAGCTTTTAGTGAGTTTATTGTAATTTTTATAATATTTATGAGGTGATTTGTTTTTAAATGGGGCCACGCGACTCTTTTACAAATTATCCTTATGGCTTTTTTTTCCCTCTCCTTCTTTTGTAAATACGCCATTAAATTGTAATAAAAAATTTAAAAGAGTGACAATGCTATAATTCAATTGTTGGGATCAAGATCTAGGACAGTGTTTGCAGGTTTAAAAGAAAAGTTAGGGTACGCTTGATGCAACACAATGTAGTCATCTACACTTGTATACCAGAACTCCATGTTTAATAGTGAATAACAAGTGGCTAACATAAACAGAACCTAGTACTTCCCACCCTACAATTCATGCAGCACTTATTTAGGTTTGAATGAAGATTTACGCCAAACAAGACAGATTTAACCATTTTCAACTAAACTAATCAACATAACAGTTATTATATCTCTCAGTTAGTGTGCACACTGTTATTGGTCAGTTTAGCGGGCCATGTTCTCCAGTGCAACCCATTAAAATTTAAAGCTGTTTTTGTTAACGACTAAGGCCCCGTTTACACGGGTCCGGACAAATCTTTGCACGGACAAAAACTTGCACGGTTCCACCTTGCGTTTACACGAGACCGGCGGAACTGGACGAATTTTTGAACGGCTAAGGCCCCGTTTACACGGGTCCGGACAAATCGTTGCACGGACAAAAACATGCACGGTTCCACCTTGCGTTTACACGGGACCGGCGGGACTGGACGAATTTTAGAACGGCTAAGTGTGCAAGTTTGGGACCTGAAAAAAGCAGGTCAACTTTTTGACCGGCATGGTTCCATATTTGTACGGACTCGTGTAAACACCTGAACCGTGCAACTTTTTGCTCAGATAGCGCGGTTATGGCCTGGAATCAAATGCCGCGACTGGTCTAAACTTTGCACGGATCCGTGTAAACACCACTGCAACAGAATTTGCACGGATCCATGTAAACAGGCGGTCCAGGAACAAAATTCGTCCGTGCAAAAATTTGTCCGGACCCGTGTAAACGAGGCCTAAGTGTGCAAGTTTGGGACCTGAAAAAAGCAGGTCAACTTTTTAACCGGCACGGTTTCATATTTGTACGGACTCGTGTAAACATCCGAACCGTGCAGCTTTTTGCTCAGATAGCGCGGTTACGGCCTGGAATTCAAATGTCGCGACTGGTCTAAACTTTGCACGGACCCATGTAAACACCACTACAACAGAATTTGCACGGACCCGTGTAAACAGGCGGTCCAGGAACAAAATTCGTCCGTGCAAAAATTTGTCCGGACCCGTGTAAACGGGCCTAAGAGTATATAACAACATTTTCAAATTGCTTTCCAGGTGCATCAGAAATTTGAATCTCTTCCACAGGAATAGAAATTGTTCCCGAACCTGTCAGACACGCAGTAGAGATATAACAAATATCTTACTAATCTCATTTTCTCCGTGCGTACTGTAAAATACCAATCCTTGTTTTCCCCTTCGATTTATGACCTATATGCTTCACGCTTGGGGTATACATCGATGGGGAAAAAACTTGGTCCTTGAATTCGCTCTGGCCCCTGAACTCGGTTAGTAAAAAGTATTTAGTAAGTTGACCATTGAATGATCAATTAAGATGTGTCCAAGTGCCATTTCACTAGCGAAACAGTAATAAGACAAAGTATAACACTTCTTTCAATCTACTGTTAGTATAAATCTACTACTGTTCTATCACGAATGCTGTTCCTTTCACTATCTATTCTGAGAAAGATAGTGAGTAGAATAGCAGTGTGCACTTGTTAACAAACGATGGCCACTTCAGTGCTTGTGTTTTCTAGCTGTCCGTGAGAAGAATTTAGATAAAGTTCTGAACAACTAGTAGATTTATACTAAAACAGTAAATTATTTGCTCTCGATTTCTAAGCGTAATAGTTGACTCAGGCTGCGATTAGTTGCTCTCGATTTCTATGCGTGACAGTGCGCATCACACAATAGAAATTCTTCAGCTCATAATCTAATTGTTTACTAGATGAAAACTTTGAAACATGCATCTTAAACAACAACGTACCAATACAAAGCAAGTCCTGGGAAACATAAGTTCTGGCTTCAGTATCTAGTCTTAATGAAACATGAACACAACATCTTTTTCAGTCTTTGCTGAATTTTCCGGCAGCTACAAATTCTTGAGACCAATTTCATTAAGGGTTGCTAGATGCCATCTTTCTCTCAAACTACCACACAGCTGTTATCCTTTGATTCCATACCATTTACACTTTTCATACTGCTTACTTTGGGCTATCTTAGGAGTGACCTTGCAGCCATTTGTAACATCTTTAGAGAGCGTTGCATGGGACCAGATGCTTCTTGGATAGCCAACTGAAGCTGCTGACATAACCCCTCTAAAACTGCTGGCATGTGTTCTCTTGTGACCTCATCATGTGTGTCCAGTGCCATCAGAGATTCTTCTATGTATCTATCATGTCAAAAGATATAACATCATGACTTGCAAAGGAAAATGATATTTATCATCATTTCTATGAACTCTACAACTACTAAGACTGGTGGTATGTAGTGTGCACTAAAACCTAAGGCCAGTTGTCCAAAGTGTGCGAAAAGGCAGCCGGATAAATCACTATCCAGTGTATAAGAGTTGGCTCAAAACAATCATGTCTTCATAACAAATTATGTTGTTACACCTCCCAACTCAAATACGTTTTCCGATTGGTGGAGAACGTGCCACATGTCGGGGGTCAAAAGTCACCAAACTCCCTAAGACAAGCAAAACTTACTAATCGTTGGGAAACGACAACTTGAACTTTCGACTCGCATGTTATCAGGTCGTGCCCCTTGAAACTGCATCACATTTGTGAGCCAGCTGGTGTCAAGCAAACAATTTTTTTACAGTGTTTTTCTATTTTGAGTTGGGAGGTAAATAAGCTCAACCACAATGTTCCAAGGGTCTTGGGGAAACAAATCTCACTGTTTCCCTTGAGGACAGTCATTAAGCGATTATTATCCACTGGATAGTGATTTATCCAGTGAATGGCATTATCCATCCTTTGCACAACTGGGACCTGGTAACAACTAATGTTAGGTGCTAGTTTCAAATGAAATAAACTAATCAAAAATGAGTTATTTTGCATGCCTGGCTGTAGGCAAGAATAAGTACAACCTTGCACAGTTAGGATAATTTTAAATTTAAGGATGAGCTGGACTCGAGCACCAAGTACAATACCTTGCAGAGAAAGCACGCAATTACTATATGTGATGACAAGACCAAGCTTGTTCAGAAGCCCAATAACTAAAAATGAATCAGATCCTATGTGGTGTCCTTATAGTTTTATGGTTTACATTTCTGAAAATAATTAACTAAAGTTGCATGTTAGAGATTTTCGTTTTCTTCAAACCTTCGTTTGATATATTGTTTTAAACATAGGACATGAACTAAAAACCTATTCTCAATGACAATAACAACGCTTTTCACAGATAACTTTACTAATTTACATTGCAATAAATCTAGCATGTACATGTACTGTACTGAGGCAATTTTGGGTTATTTTGTAGTTTTAGCCCAAAAGGGCCGTGGCGTGCTAAACATTTTCGAAATGTAGCAGCTCTCATAAGCTTGTAATTCCATTTGTTGTCATAGCTTAACCGCTGTTATTGTTTTAGGGCTTGGGGAATTGTTTCTGTTGCTTGTTTTATTGTCTTTCAAAGGGTATCAAGTCATTCATGTGATATCTTACTAGAGCTGTTTCATGATTCAAACTTTTTCAGTCATGTAACCGAGCTTACTCTCTACCGTATTGGGAGAACATGGTCCTTTGGACTTATCAATTCAGTAACCTAACTGGAAAACCACATTAATTTTTTAGTCATACTTACTTATGCTTTAGCTCTGTGTTGATAGTGAGATCCACAGACAGTTGCTGTATTAGAGACAGTAACACTGGCTGTGATAAAGGACAAGGTGACTGCGAGAAGACCTCTTCTGGATTAACATTTTCACAAACATACATCACAACATTTAGATCTGCTGCTGTCAGGGCCTAAGACAAAATGCAGCACTGTCAGCACCAATAACAACATCTATTTTATGCAAACTTTGGGAAACCTTCAGAAACACTTTCAGAGACTTTCATCTTCCAAGTACAGTATTCTTTTAACCTTTTCCTCCCTAAAAGTGACTTATAGATTTTACTCTGTCAAACGATAGACGATTTTACTCGCCAAAGGGAGACCCCTTGGGACTTAAGGGGTTCGGGGATTTCATGACATGAACATATTGCATTTTTGTAGCATAGCACTTTTTACACATCTATGTTTTGACTGAACAATTCCCATTTAACCTGAAAGATATCTGAGCAAGAGGTGAAAAGGTCATCAGGAAAATAGTTGCACTACAACTGGGAGTGAACATCACATTCTCTTACTACTTTCCCCAAATTTTAGTCACCTATTTATCATGCTTTGTGAACACTCTTCAGGAGGAAAGGCTCATATTATACCTTTGTTTTATCCTGTTATTAAATGACGAGATAGACTTTGAGAAATCACTTTGGAATACTTCACGAAATCACTGATTGTTGAGCAAGATGTAACAGCTTAAACACAAGAAGGGTTTGGAGCTACATTGTATGTCCATCTGTCTGTTATGTATTTTGTTTCTCAATCAATGATCAACAACAGAAAGAAGGAACTGTGCACAGTCAGAGCAAAAAGCTACCTCTTGGAATGCCTGTCCCACTTGTCCAGACTCCAGCAGCGTAGAAACTACCACCTGTAGAAAAAAAAATAATTCTGTAGAGA
>JAHPZR010024105.1:0-16385 GCA_019787425.1 Platygyra sinensis | reverse complement strand
CAAACTCAGTGAAGTTTATCCCCTGAAAATCGGGGGAAAACAGGGCCTCGAAAGACTACAAGTAGTCCCTTTTTCGCTTAGTCCTGACGGTCGTACGTGATGCGAAATAAAACCGCGAGAAAAAATGGCTGCGTGAAATGGCCCCGTGAGAGTGAGACGCGTTCTTCTCGACCTCGGGAGTTCGCGTGACTATTTTTTTCGGTTTTATTACAAGGCTAAGCGAAAGAGGGGCTTCTCATAGTCTAGGGCCTCAATCATCATGGACGTCTTTCCTTAACAATGATCACTTTCTTAGTTGTGAGGACAGACACTTTTCCAACGAGCAGAATTAAAAAAGGACAAATTCCAAAGAAAGTACTACCGAAACAGATAAACTGCGAATTCAAAGACAAGCGTGACAGTTGACTGTGGTGCTAAACGTCAACGATTTCGGTCACGTGGCTTTGTTTGTCAAATCGAAAAGCTGAACGCACGTGGTTACATTCCTTTCTCCTTTCTGACTTCTCTGGTTCAGCTTGTTCGCACTTCGGAGTCAACCATTTTAGTGGAAGCCCACAATGCTTCAACAGCTTCAACTGAAAGATTTCTATAACATTCCACGATGATGGAGTCTAAAATGCGTCCTCTTAAGCTTTCATCTCGATTTCCCGCGAATTAGAGTTTGCTCTTGGCTATTTTCAGAATACGCCATTGTTAAATCACGCACTGGAATGTGACCACATGAGTTCATCTTTTTCGTCTGACAAACAAAGCCACGTGACCAAACTCGTAGACGTTTCTCGCCGAAGTCAACAGCCACGCTTCTTTGAATTTGCGGTCTACCTTTTTCGGTAGTAAGCCATGATCAGTAGAACTCAAACAGCACTTTGACAAATTAAATGCCCTATGGGCGCACGTCCTAACGTCTTTTGTCTTTTGACCTGGTATTAATAGCGACATCTTCCGACATACTTTTGCTTGCTCTACTTTGAAAATTTCAAGTATATTGATTATGTGATTCCTGTGGAGAAGGCCATTTTTTCAACATTTACTCATGACATAAGTTTAGTACATTGCTACGGGAAAGTTTGTTGTGCTTATGTCGTACTGTAGTTTTTTAGTGTAGCTGAAAATGAATGCGGTCTGAGCCCTTAGAACGCAGCCACGGTATCTGCACATTCTGATAAGACAATGCTACTACAGAACTCGAAGATGTTTATATACCAAGTCGAGCACATCAACATCATAAATTAAACATTCCCGATATCGTATGCATGGTGCACATTCAAGTTTTTATTGTAATTTTTCCCTCTCAGCCTAAAAAAAATTCATACCTTTTAGCTTGGTTAAAATAAAAAGCATCTAATTTGTTGTCGTTTTCCTGTTTCTAGGCATGTCCTGTCCAGTCCATGTGATAGATAGGATCCGCCAGCTCTACAAAATCCGCGAAAGAAGTGTTCTCCCAGTTCCTTGGTGTGAAGATTTCAACTTTCATCTGGATGAGATTTTCACCAGGCTCAGGATTATTAACAAAGACAAAACGCGAGGAACCTTGTCTGAAGAAATCACGAACATGACAGCTATCTTCAAAGCACATGAAGGATGTCAGAAGCCACGGACTGTTTTGATTGAAGGAGATCCTGGTATGGGAAAGACAACTTACTGTCAAAAGCTGGCGTATGACTGGGCAAATAGACAGGGAGAATGGGACGAGTCTTTTCCAGAAATCGAATTGCTGCTTCTGCTTAGATGCCATGACATCGAAACTAACATCTGGGAGGCCATCGAAGAGCAAATTCTCCCCGAAGATATTGACAAAGAATCCGAAGAAAGGTTTTTCAAATTCATCCGTGAAAATCAGTCCAAAGTTCTGTTAGTACTTGATGGTTTAGATGAAGCAGATCCTAGTAAACTGGCCATGTACTTAAAACTTGCCCAAAGTAGAGAGTTCTCGAAATGTCGCATCGTTCTTACATCTAGACATGAAGTTGGAATGAAATTTAGGCGGTTCTGTGATACCCTGTGGGAAATTGTGGGTTTCACTTCGAGCGATGCAGCAAATTTCATCTTGAAGTATTTCAAAAACAATCGGCTTTTGGCTCACAAACTTTTTGAACAACTTTTCACATCTACAGACTTGCGTGAAATGATGTCAAATCCTTTAAACATCACTTTACTTTGCCTTCTTTGCGAGGATTGCAAGGGTTTATTTCCGACAAGCAGGACTCAATTGTACATTGAAATTGTGCTCTGTGTTTTGAGAAGATATGAAGAGAAGAACAAATTGTCGAATGCCAACGAGGACCTGCTTAAAGTTTACGAGAAAGAGCTGATACATCTGGGGCATATGGCGATCAACTCTCTGTCTGAAGGGGAGCTATATATTGAAGAAAGCAAATTGGATTGCAGTTCGACTGTTTTAAGTCTTTTAACTAAGTTTGGATTTTTATCAGTCCAAGTCAGTCTAGGTAGTCGAAGAAAACGTTGTGTGCGTTACGGATTTATGCACAAGAGCTTTCAAGAATTCTTCAGTGGTTTCTTTCTCGCTTCAAAGATTCTCAGTGGAGACCTTGACTGTGACACGGTAATGACTTACAAGTTAAATGAACTGAACCAAGCGTTTTTGTTCATGAGTGGAATTCTTGTTTCACGATGCGAAGAAACCGCAGTGTGTCTTGTAAAAGCTTTCGCCGCACAAATAGAAAACATACGTCCAACAGGAAGCAATCTGGATTTCGCGTTTGACTGTATAGAGGAGTGCGCAACCCATAAGAAAAACCTTCAATCACAATTGTTGCATACTTTTGGTTCCAACCTTGACATTACGGCTTTAAGCTTAGGCGGTGGTGTACCACGAAACTTTGAGTATTTCTGTAAAGCTCTATCAGCAAATACTTCTTTGACTCATTTGGAATTGAACCTTTCCTCCATTGGAAATTCTGGTGCTGCTTTGCTTTCTGTTGCTATTAAAGTCAATACCGTGTTGACTAATTTGAATTTGCTTTGAACGGTATTGGTGATTCTGGTGCTGCTTCCCTCTCTGATGCTATTAAAGTCAATACCACATTGACTAATTTGGATTTGAGTGACAACAATATTGGTGATTCTGGTGCTTCTTCCCTCTCTGATGCTATTAAAGTCAATACCACATTGACTAATTTGGATTTGAGTGACAGCAATATTGGTGATTCTGGTGCTGCGTCCCTCTCTGATGCTATTAAAGTCAATACCACATTGACTAATTTGAATTTGAGTTGAACAGGATTGGTGATTCTGGTGCTTCTTCCCTCTCTGATGCTATTAAAGTCAATACCACATTGACTAATTTGGATTTGAGTTGTAACAGTATTGGTGATTCTGGTGCTTCTTCCCTCTCTGATGCTATTAAAGTCAATACCACATTGACTAATTTGGATTTGATGCGCAACAATATTGGTGATTCTGGTGCTGCTTCCCTCTCTGATGCTATTGAAGTCAATACCACATTGACTAATTTGAATTTGAGTTTGAACACGATTGGTGTTATGGTGCTTCTTCCCTCTCTGATGCTATTAAAGTCAATACCACATTGACTAATTTGAATTTGAGTTGTAACAGGATTGGTGATTCTGGTGCTTCTTCCCTCTCTGATGCTATTAAAGTCAATACCACATTGACTAATTTGAATTTGAGTTTGAACACGATTGGTGCTTCTGGTGCTTCTTCCCTCTCTGATGCTATTAAAGTCAATACCACATTGACTAATTTGGATTTGAGTTTGAACAGGATTGGTGATTCTGGTGCTTCTTCCCTCTCTGATGCTATTAAAGTCAATACCACATTGACTAATTTGAATTTGAGTTGAACACGATTGGTGATTCTGGTGCTTCTTCCCTCTCTGATGCTATTAAAGTCAATACCACATTGACTAATTTGGATTTGAGTTTGAACAGGATTGGTGATTCTGGTGCTTCTTCCCTCTCTGATGCTATTAAAGTCAATACCACATTGACTAATTTGATTTGAGTGACAGCAATATTGGTGATTCTGGTGCTTCTTCCCTCTCTGATGCTATTAAAGTCAATACCACATTGACTAATTTGGATTTGAGTGGCAACAATATTGGTGATTCTGGTGCTGCGTCCCTCTCTGATGCTATTAAAGTCAATACCGTGTTGACTAAGGGCTCGTTCGTTTGGGATATTCCGGAATAAGAATATATATATTCCGGAATATATTCCGGCTATTCTGCTCTTGGGAGCAGAATAGCCGGAATGGAAATCCAGGTATTCCGGAATGAGAATAGCTCCCAAACAAACGCTTACTCGCATTATTCCAATTATTCTTATTCCGGGTTGATCCCAAACGAACGCGCCCTAATTTGTATCTGAGTTGGAATTAAAGTCAATACTGACATTTACTAATTTGGATTTGAGTCGCAACAATATTGGTGATTCTGGTGCTGCTTCCCTCTCTGATGCTATTAAAAAGTCAATACCGTAACTAACTAATTTGGGTTTGAGCGACAGCGACATTGGTGGTTCCGGCTAATTTTGTTCCCTCTCTGATGCTATTAAATTCAATACCGTGTTGACTAATTTAAATTTGAGGTGGAACGGTATTGGCCATTCTGGCACTGCTTCCCTCTCTGATGCTATGAAAATCAATACCGTGTTGACTAATTTGAATTTTGTTCACATCCAGACTGGTTGTTCTGAGCATGCCTCCCTCTCATGCACAAACGGTGAATAGTGCATTCAGTGTAATGGTTTTAGGTTTAATGTACTTGTTAGGGCTTGTATGTAACCTAACCAGTATCTTGCTGACTATGTATAGCGTGCAAGTGTGTAAATGCTTCAGTTTATATATTACAAAACTGACTTCTGTTAAATTGCTGTAAATGTTTGTAAAAGGTCTTATCCCTAGGAACACGACAGTTGTAAGTATGCCTGGTTTTTTGAAAACAGGGTTAGCAAATGTAAGGACTCATTTTACTAGGTGGCAATTAAAAACAATGAAAATCGTCCAAAGGCCGATTAAAAGCCTATATCTGACGCCGAGCAGTGAGTTAATGGTCCCTAGAAGCAATTCAACGAGTCGAAGTTTAAAATGACGCAAATTTCAGAACATTTATTCAGTAACCTGACTTCCGTTTAAGTTGAGTTCGCTGCAGCGATAGAGTGCCTGGTTGAGGCTTACATAAAAACTGAAATAGTCAGCAAAACACTACTTTTTTCGCGGTCCGATAAACAACAGGATTTCGCAGGCTTTAAACTGCTTAAAATTATGGCGATTTCAGCCTATGCGCTTGTTTTATAGTGTTTTAGGCCTCAACAAATAGACTACGAGTAGTCCATCTTTCGCTTAGTCCGTCGAGCGAGACGCGAAAGAAACCTGCAAGAGAAAAAAGAGGCCGCGTGAGTTCTAGGGGGCGAGAAGCGCGCCAGGATCTCGCGCGGCCATTTCTTTCTCGCGGTTTTCTTTCGCCTCTCGCAAGACGGACTTAGCGAAAGAGGGACTACTCGTAGTCTATCAACAAAGGCTGCTCGCGGCTAGCTATAAAATGTTGCTCGGGTCAGCGACTTATTATTTTGTAAATGAAAACAAATTTAAATAAACCTCTCGCTTACCTCTCGTGTCACATTGCGCCTTTTCCCCCCTGATTTCCTTCTTTAGATTCACTCCCAAGCGATAAAGCTGTGTATTTTGTTTCTTTCCTTTATGAAGTGGCGATCGGAACATGGACATGGTACGAGGAACAGTTTACGCATCTTTGCGTACTTCATATAAATCGGCGATATGTTTGATAATGTTTCCAAAATTAAGGATCATCTCCGTAGTGCTTACGCCACAACCATTCCTGTAGGTAGCTTTCGGAGAGATCTTTGGATGTTCCCGTACGAGGCATACTATGTTTGACTCCTACCATGTACAGGAAGTCAATGAATAACATTTTTATGTGAAAATAATCACTCAATTTACCTTTTATTGACAATAACGAGTAACAGGAACGTAACAAACACGATAAAAAGACTCAAACCAAAACAAAAAGACAAACCAACTGTGGGAAAGTGGTCATAAATGGTAAGCGAGTTAACAGAGGAGGTGGGGTCAGTTTGGTCTCGAGGTTCCGTGGGAATCGGACATTTTTTAGGGTGACGATTTCTCCTGTGAGCGGCTGCATCGGAAGCTGATAGAATGTCTAGCCGGATGTCTTGGTCTTTAAAACAGCAGTCTAATACAGTGTAAAACAGCAGCTGTCAACTTAATAAGTACAGCACAGTGTTATAATCAGGGAACTATGACGAACTGTAAGTGAAAAACATTGTGGTAAGTTGTGTTTTTACAGTTACGGTAACTAGTTTGAAAATGTTATCTGCTGCAAGCATGTGTCTGACGTGGGCACGATGAAATGTGTTTTATCATCGTTAATGCACAGGGAGCACACAATCTTGCTGAGTAGGGATAGAGTAAATAAAGGAACGAAAAGAATGAATAGTTTACCTTTGTCTCATGTTGTCATCTTTTAGCTCACGAGATTTTACTGGGAAGACTGCTGCTTACAAATCCTGCAAAACACTGTAGCGCTAAACTCGTACCTAGGCCTTTTCGCGCTCAGGCAAAAAAATTTTTGCTTTGTATAAAATTTGACAAGGGAGGCAACTGGGTCTGCAAAATCTGCGAGCCAGCGAACCATGCGAGCCACGGTGCGAGCCATGCGAGTCAGGCGAGCCATGTCAGTCATGCGAGCCATTTTTTGCGAGTATTTTTTTTGTCAATTGTTCCAGGATCTGGGAGATTATCGATCATTTCGCGGCTGACTATCACTAAATTATCGCTATAAACCACTCTCCCGCCATCTTGAAAGCAGAGATGATCCTGGAGACGAGTGTATACGTTACAACCTCGCTCCCAGGGTACTCTCCTTGTTATGCATCAAATATGAAAAATGCTCTAAACATGTGTACATCGTGCGAAGTCTTGCGTCATAGTAATGGCTGTCCTGGGTTACACGAAATTTTTCTTTGTTTCATATTTTTGTTATTTAGAGAATATATTATCTATTCAAATCGCTCCGGATCCGCCAAAAGAACAATGCGACAAAAATTTATTAAGGTTCAAGACTTCTGAGAGAAACGTACGGCCCTACCGCCCCACCGCTACTCAAATGGGCACTTAAAATGGTATCCATTGACACCTGTCATTCATTGATATCCACGTGGAAAATCATTCAAGAGAAAAGAGAACAGTACTTCCAGTGCAACTGCGTATACTGGCGTCAAGAATGGTGAGTAAATCGCGTAATTTTAACTAGACTGCGTAGCAGCCGTTTTCGTTTCCTTTTCCAAACGCTTTCAAACGGGACGAAAACTATGGGACGAAAACTGCGAGAGAGTGCGAAAAATGGGAAGTAGGGAGGGGGAGAGGGGCCCCACCCCCTCCCCCTTGTCGCTCGCTCAATCCCTACTTCTCCCCTGTGTTTTCGCTCACCCCAGGCGCGCTCCTCCTTTTATCGCTTGATCGCAATAAGGAACTCGCATGACTCGCGGGACTCGCAATGACTTCGCATGACTCGCATGACGCGCATGACTCGCATGACTCGCATGGCTCGCATGGCTCGCATGACTTGCATGGCTCGCATAAGACTCGCATGACTCGCATGACTCGCATGACTCGCATGACTCGCATGACTCGCATGACTTGCATGGCTCGCATGACTCGCATGACTCGCATGACTCGCATGACTCGCATGACTCGCATGACTCGCATGACTTGCATGGCTCGCATGACTCGCATGACTCGCATGACTCGCATGACTCGCATGACTCGCATGACTCGCATGACTCGCATGACTCGCATGACGCGCATGACTCGCATGGCTCGCATGACTCGCCCCTTGGCTCGCATGGCTCGCTGGCTCGCATGGCTCGCTGGCTCGCAGATTTATAAAACTCGTCCAGCGCGCGCTCGTGCTCCCCTCCATCCCCACACATGCTTTTTTCACACTACAAAAATTAACAAACACCTCCCCTGTTCGCAGTTTATCTTGCGCTTACGAGGTCGCCCGATCTTTGCACGAAAACAACATGTTGGAGCTAATACCAGAAGCGTTTTAGCGAGATTTTGTGATAACAATTGGGAGAAGGGGAAGGATTTTGTAAAAACTTTTTACGTCAAAAAACCTATGTGGGAGAGGGAGAGGAGCACGAGCGCGCGCTGGATGACGTGTTTGGGATTTGGGTAACGGTACGATCATGTTGCGAAAAGCGAATTGAGACAAAACTTTTCAAAAGTCGCTTAAATTCTCCGACTGTCGCAAAAGTATTCGAAAACAAATTCGGCCAAGTTGTAGAAAAACCTTCCGACCTCTTTTTGTGTTTGTTTGGTTTCGTGAAAGCAACGAAATTTAGAGATTCGAGCGAATATTCGCAGTGCGTTCAAAATGTTTTGGCAAAGAGTTGCCTCCCTTGTCAAATTTTATACAAACCAAAAAATTTTTTGCCTGAGCGCGGAAAGGCCTAGGTACGAGTTTAGCGCTACAGTGTTTTGCAGGATTTGTAAGCAGCAGTTTTCCCAGTAAAATCTCGTGAGCTAAGAGATGACAACATGAGACAAAGGTAAACTATTCATTCTTTTCGTTCCTTTATTTACTCTATCCCTACTCAGCAAGATTGTGTGCTCCCTGTGGTTAATGGTTTTTTTTTATAGTACAGATAGTATTTATATTTTTTTGAGATCCCACAGCCTTGGTGACTGCTATTTAACGAGCTGAAGAATAAAGCTTGTCAGTATTTTTTGATCATTCCCCAATTCCGTGACCGTCATATACAGGTGAGAGACAATGAAATTGTGGTTTTAGGAGGTTTGAAAGGGTGACCGCTTCCGTTATATACAGGTGACCGCTATATGTAGGTCAACTTAACAGTAAATATAAGGGGTGATTTTTGGGAAATTGTTCAGTGACCGTTCTACACAGGGTGACTTGCCAGACACATTAGGGAGCTTAAGCAACGACGACGACGACGCCGGGTACAACGCCTAGTGAAAAATGAATTTATATTTTACCAGCGAAATTTGCGATTGTCTACATCTCTTCTGTTCGCCAATGCCTCTTAAATCGTGCTTAAACTAAATATACAACGACGGCGTTCAATTCCAAATGGAAATATGAAAAATTAACCGTCGTCGTCCATGTTCTGTAAGCGACGCAGAACTTGGTCATTTCACGTTCTTGTTTTGCACAGGACGGCGAAGAAATGTACAAAGATTTATAACGCACGTGCACAGCTATTGTTTCGCTCATTAAACCTTTTGTTTGGTGACGTTCTCGTCGCCGTCGTCGTCGTGGTTTGCTTAAGCTCCCTAATGATCGCTGATGAGTCTCTTGGCCGGGATGAAACGAGCTGCATAAGACTGGACACAAAATTATCACAAGCAACTGTCAACTTTATTGTCAATTTAAAATTGCCTTGAATTAAACAGAAATACACAATCCAGGTTTGAACGGGGGTTGCATTTTCAAGAATGGAAGTGATGGAAAAATTCAAAGTTCTTTAAGGGTTGAAACAGACAAATTCATCTTTTTTTCTCTTGCGGATTTATTTTTGGAGGGGGTGGGTTAGGCCAGCAGGGGATTTGACCTGAGCAGGTTTCATATTTAAAATAGTGTATGGTTTCGCGGTCTAAAGAGGCTGGGGGTATCTGCAGGGTTACATTCACCACATCTTAGGTATCTTGATAGGTTAAATGGTGAATTATTGTTGTTTTGTGCGTTTGCTCCAATTTTCACGTGACCAGCAGGCAAGAAACTCCTCGCTTTTACAGGAAAGCTCACTGTGCAGGCTACATTCATTTAAGAAACGAAAATACATAGTTCACTATCTCTAATAAGTATATTCTAAGTCAATTTCTTTCATGCATGTCACTGCATTTGCACTGAGGGCACATGGTTAGATTGGTAGGGAATGCTCACTGGAACAGAGGTACGTATTACAGAAACAACACTAAGGGGAGCACTTGTCAGAAAAGGATTAATTATTGGATGGGAGACACTAATTGAATCAATACGGTAATTCATGTACTAGATAAATGTTCTTGTTCTAAGTATGAATTAACGCAGTTAGACCCAGAAATCTATACAGCTCTTTACCACTTTTTCGCCCTTCACAGATAGATAATTAATTTTCTGTAAGTACATATACCCACCTCAGTTTTATTCTCTCACATGGCTGATCAAATGTAGTTATTGAATCGTAGAATGGCAGTGGATTGTATGGATTATTGGGATCGCAACTGACATCAACCACCAGACTCAAATTCCTGGAAGTAAACAATGTATTTAGTTATGTTGCATGATATGCCTGCTAAAGTCAAGCTAGTTACGATTATGATGAACTGGTGTAGCATGCTAATCTGGCTCTGGCTGTTCCTTTCTTGTAATGCCCACCCTGCACAAACAAAGATGACTTGACTTTGTATTCTCAGATACAATAATAACATTAAATCTATATTCCTTTTAATACATATAATCGTACCTATAACAAAATTGTCGATTGTGACTGGTTCTCCTCATGCCTTCTGACACATAATGGGTGCATGATCTTGTGGGTGTCCAATCACAGGTGTCCAGTTTGAACTTTTCATGATTGGAAACCTGTAATTGGATACCCATGTGATTTGCACAATAATTACACGCACTTTAATGGCTTCCTTTGCACTGTTTCCTACAGTTTTGAAAACTTATGAGGAGCGTTACAACAGTTTTGTGCAAAAGAAGTTCTCAAGGCATTTTTAATTCCGAAATTTGTTATTGATAGGATTATCAAATTACTAATTATTAGGCTTCGGCTGATAACCCTTACCTCGCCCTTGATTATTCTGGATATCACAAAACCCTCATCCGATAATCATTCGTTTATTAATTACATGTAGGTATTCAGTGGCGAAGTGATAAGGCCATTTTATGTAACATATCAAAACACGAGTGACAGTGTTTTCATTGGGATATCCAAACACCGAGGAAAAAGTTGAAAATACGAGGCGCAGCAGAGTATTTTTGACAAAATTCGAGGTGTTTGGATAGCCGATGATACACTGTCTCGAGTGTTTGATGTATCTTCTCAATCGAAACAAAAAATAAGGAGTAAACAGAGAAGGAAAATCGTCAAAATCTATGCTAATTAAGACTAGGTATCCAAACCTCCTTCACGGTTGTGATTTCTTTGTTTCAACTTAATGAATTGTTAATGAGTTTGAAAAGTTTATTTAAGGGTTTATAGCAGGCCCAAAGTTAATAGAATGTGGCTGGACTGTGCAAAAGTTAACTGAAGTAACAACTTTTCTTGCATAAAATGTTTTTCACTTGTTAGGTTTTAGTATTCACGCACGACCCCACAAGCTGCACAGCTTTTTTAACTTATCGTGCTTAAATGAAGGTTGTCTGTCTGTCTGTCTGTCTGTCTGTACTGTATGTTTTGTGTAGTTTGAGATCACTCAAGCTTAAAACTGAAGGACAAACAAATATAGCAATAAAAAAAAAATCCTCACCACAAAAATGCAAAACTGAAATCAAAATTCTTGCTTATCTTGGGTTAGCTTAATTAAGCTTAAGACACCCTGGCCTGTAAGAGTATCATATTGGGTGATTCAGGTTATGAGCAAGCAGTGCTCCAGATAAATTTTCAAGGCAGCGTATCAATAGGGAATTCCAAAAATATGACAGAATATAACAGCATATAACACCTCATAACCCAACAATGTACCGGTATGTATGCATGTACCTGTCATCTGTCTCCAACATTTCCTTTGTAAGAAATGGTGGAATTTTCTACAAAGAAAAGGAACTGATTGAAAATACTATACAAGCACAAAACGGCAGTCTGACTGGAATGTTTGTTTATGTTAGAATCATGTCTACACATTTTAAAGTTGGCATGCATGCTGGCTTATTAAGCTATGCAATTTAAGGAAATTTCAGCACTTAGCAACTGGTCATAGAATAAACTGAAATATTACAATTACTATAGGGATGTACTGTGGACAAACACAGTTGTGAGGATGATTTCTCCACTTTGCAAAAATGACCAATAGTCATCAAAAAGTGTATATACCTCCATTAGAAGAATGCAGTTAACAAGAATATCATAGTCCAATATCTCCTTGAAAGGGCCACCTGGCTTTGTTTCATTCAAATCCCATTCGGCAATGGCAGACCTAACAGTGAAAGTGAAGATGACAAATGTCCGTAACTTTCTTTACAGATCATGAACTCTATTAGAGAGAGGTATGAAAGTGAAGAGTGATCATCGCAGTAATTTTCCGATTTAAGCAATTGGAAAGATGAAGCCTGAAAAAATCAGGGCTTCAACGGGATTCGAACCCGTGACGTCCGCGATATAACTATAACCGCAGTACAAATATGAATTATTTCATATAAACTTCACATCATTTCACTGCACGGGAAGATACGAACTCAATAAATTGACCTCGCTCCCAATGTGTGGCTTCATAGCTCAGTTGGTAGAGCATCGCACCGGTATCGCGGAGGTCATGGGTTCGAATCCCGTTGAAGCCCTGATTTTTTCAGGCTTCATCTTTCCAATTGCTTAAATCGGAAAATTACTGCGATGATCACTCTTCACTTTCATCTATAACCGCAGTACAAATATGAATTATTTCATATAAACTTCACAGAAAGAGGTATGTAGTAATCAATATGTAATCACCATGATGTAATGTATCTTTTTACTGACCAAGAGCGAGAAGAGAGCACTTGAGGATGAAGTTCATTACTGGACAAGATTAAGTCCAGTGAAAAGTCTTAATTATTAATAGTTTTCTAGCCGTGTTCCAAAGTGGTCTGATGAAGGATGATAGGGAATTCAAACAATCAAAGAATTTGAATTACCGAGGGACCTAATTTATTAATGTATAAAATCTGGCTCTTACTTTGGAAGACCCAACTTATGGGCAATCTCTAAAGCTCCTTTACCACAGCGACCAAGAGCACCAATCACAATGATCCGAGGAAAAACTTAGTTTAATAATTTCTTAACAATTCTATCAAGGAAAGTTGTCTTAATATTTTTATCAAGTGAATTCCAAACTTTCGGCAAATTGGCTTGTGTGCAAGTCATAGATTTCTCTACAGAATTAATTTTTTTTTCTACGGGTGGTAGTTTCTAGGTTGCTGGAGTCTGGACAAGTGGGACAGGCATTCCAAGAGGTAACTTTTTGCTCTGACTATGCACAGTTCCTTCTTTCTGTTGTTGATCATTGAGTGAGAAACAAAATACATAACAGAAAGATGGATATACAATGTAGCTCCAAACGCTTCTTGTGTTTAAGCTGTTACATCTTACTCAACAATCAGTGATTTCGTAAAGTATTCCAAAGTGATTTCTCAAAGTCTATCTCGTCATTTAATAACAGGATAAAAGCAAAGGTATAATATGAGCCTTTCCTCCTGAAGAGTGTTCACAAAGCATGATAAATAGGTGACTAAAAATTTGGGGAAAGTACAGTAAGAGAATGTGATGTTCACTCCCAGTTGTAGTGCAACTATTTTCCTGAAGACTTTTTCACATCTTCCTAAAATATCTTTCAGGTTGAATGGGAATTGTTCAGTCAAAACATAGATGTGTAAAAGGTGCTATGCTACAAAAATGCAATATGTTCATGTCATGAAATCCCCGAACCCCTTAAGTTCAAAGGGGTCTCCCTTTGGCGAGTAAAATCGTCTATCGTTTGACAGAGTAAAATCCATAAGTCACTTTTGGGGAGGAAAAGGTTAAAAGAATACTGTACTTGGAAGATGGAAGTCTCTGAAAGTGTTTCTGAAGGTTTGCCAAAGTTTGCATAAAATAGATGTTGTTATTGGTGCATGCTGACAGTGCTGCATTTTGTCTTAGGCCCTGACAGCAGCAGATCTAAATGTTGTGATGTATGTTTGTGAAAATGTTAATCCAGAAGAGGTCTTCTCGCAGTCACCTTGTCCTTTATCACAGCCAGTGTTACTGTCTCTGATACAGCAACTGTCTGTGGATCTCACTATCAACACAGAGCTAAAGCATAAGTAAGTATGACTAAAAAATTAATGTGGTTTTCCAGTTAGGTTACTAAATTGATAAGTCCAAAGGACCTTGTTCTCCCAAAACGGTAGAGAGTAAGCTCGGTTACATAACTGAAAAAGTTCGAGTCATGAAACAGCTCTAGTAAGATATCACATGAATGACTTGATACCCTTTGAAAGACAGTAAAACAAGCAACAGAAACAATTCCCCAAGCCCTAAAACAATAACAGCGGTTAAGCTATGACAACAAATGGAATTACAAGCTTATGAGAGCTGCTACATTTCGAAAATGTTTAGCACGCCACGGCCCTTTTGGGCTAAAACTACAAAATAACCCAAAATTGCCTCAGTACAGTACATGTACATGCTAGATTTATTGCAATGTAAATTAGTAAAGTTATCTGTGAAAAGCGTTGTTATTGTCATTGAGAATAAGTTTTTAGTTCATGTCCTATGTTTAAAACAATATATCAAACGAAGGTTTGAAGAAAACGAAAATCTCTAACATGCAACTTTAGTTAATTATTTTCAGAAAATTTAATGTAAACCATTAAACTATAAGGACACCACATAGGATCTGATTCATTTTTAGTTATTGGGCTTCTGAACAAGCTTGGTCTTGTCATCACATATAGTAATTGCATGCTTTCTCTGTAAGGTATTGTACTTGGTGCTCGAGTCCAGCTCATCCTTAAATTCAAAATTAAAGGGGCTCAGTCACGTTTGAAAAGCTTAGCTAAACTTTTCAAATTCGTTGTTTGCAATCCGTGTAAATCTTCTCCATCCTTAACCATCCTTGTTCGTTTATGGTTTATTATTATCTCTTTGATGTTTTTCTATCTTCATAAAGTGTTATATTTAGGTTTCCTTCAATTTAACGGTTATTTTTTTCGATGTTCAAAATAACTCAAGATGCCGTGACTGAGCCCCTTTCACCTAGCTGTGCAAGGTTGTACTTATTCTTGCCTACAGCCAGGCATGCAAAATAACTCATTTTTGATTAGTTTATTTCATTTGAAACTAGCACCTAACATTAGTTGTTACCAGGTCCCAGTTGTGCAAAGGATGGATAATGCCATTCACTGGGTAAATCACGATCCAGTGGATAATAATCGCTTAATGACTGTCCTCAAGGGAAACATTGAGATTTGTTGCCCCAAGACCCTTGGAACATTGTGGTTGAGCTTATTTACCTCCCAACTCAAAATAGAAAAACACTGTAAAAAAATTGTTTGCTTGACACCAGCTGGCTCACAAATGTGATGCAGTTTCAAGGGGCACGACCTGATAACATGCGAGTCGAAAGTTCAAGTTGTCGTTTCCCAACGATTAGTAAGTTTTGCTTGTCTTAGGGAGTTTGGTGACTTTTGACGCCCGACATGTGGCACGTTCTCCACCAATCGGAAAACGTATTTGAGTTGGGAGGTGTAACAACATAATTTGTTATGAAGACATGATTGTTTTGAGCCTACTCTTATGCACTGGATAGTGATTTATCCGGCTGCCTTTTCGACACTTTGGACAACTGGCCTTAGGTTTTAGTGCACACTACAAACCACCAGTCTTAGTAGTCGTAGAGTTCATAGAATTGATGATAAATGTCATTTCCCTTTGCAAGTCATGATGTTATATCTTTTGACATGATAGATACATAGAAGAATCTCTGATGGCACTGGACACACATGATGAGGTCACAAGAGAACACATGCCAGCAGTTTTAGAGGGGTTATGTCAGCAGCTTCAGTTGGCTATCCAAGAAGCATCTGGTCCCATGCAACGCTCTCTAAAGATGTTACAAATGGCTGCAAGGTCACTCCTAAGATAGCCCAAAGTAAGCAGTATGAAAAGTGTAAATGGTATGGAATCAAAGGATAACAGCTGTGTGGTAGTTTGAGAGAAAGATGGCATCTAGCAACCCTTAATGAAATTGGTCTCAAGAATTTGTAGCTGCCGGAAAATTCAGCAAAGACTGAAAAAGATGTTGTGTTCATGTTTCATTAAGACTAGATACTGAAGCCAGAACTTATCTTTCCCAGGACTTGCTTTGTATTGGTATGTTGTTGTTTAAGATGCATGTTTCAAAGTTTTCATCTGGTAAACAATTAGATTATGAGCTGAAGATTTCTATCGTGTGATGCGGACTGTCACGCATAGAAATCGAGAGCGAATAATCGCAGCCTGAGTCAACTATTACGCTTAGAAATCGAGAGCAAATAATTTTACTGTTTTAGTATAAATCTACTAGTTGTTCAGAACTTTATCTAAATTTTTCTCACGGACAACTAGAAAACACAAGCACTGAAGTGGCCATCGTTTAGTTAACAAGTGCACACTGCTATTCTACTCACTATCTAT
>JAHPZR010024104.1:0-10846 GCA_019787425.1 Platygyra sinensis | reverse complement strand
TGGACCAATTTATGAGTACTGTTATACATGTACTTAATCATACCCTTCTTGGCACACTTAGAGGATCTCAGGCTTGTTTGGTCTCCCATGACTTGACCAATTCACCTGATATACTGCCAGGGCATACCAAAAAGGCATAACTACTGTCAACAACGGCTTGCCCAATGAGACGTAGTGGAAACAAATAAGAGATTGACAGATTGACTTTAAAAACAGATGGAGGGATTTAAAATCAACAACCAAACATAAGAGAACAAACAGACAAACAAACAAACCAATAAAACCAACATACATTGCTGTGTTCCTTTATGAAATGAATCATTTATCTGTTGGAACATGTTATGGCAAGCCCTCTCAAATGATGGCAAAATGGTATTCTGGAATGCCTCACGGTAAGTCACCTGGATAGGTCCCTGAAGCGCACTTGCTGCTGCCCCACCTATGGCATCTACTACTCCCTGTTCACAGAAGAATGATAATTTAAGTAACAACTTTGATCTAAAGAATGATCTGGTTTGTGAAGTCACCTACGGCTGATAAGATCCTTTGAGCTGAGTGGGACAGACTAAGCTCAGCAAGGACCATTGACCCTGAGCAGGGGCAGAATATTTTGCGGTCTGGCACAACCTAAGACAGTGAAGAATTTTTAAAAGCCTCCATCGTTAGATTGATTTTGTTAAAAGTTATAAAGACTGTGAAGTTGTAAATGCCTAAAATAAGTTGTAGACAAGTGCAGAGCTAAGCAGCTTTTTCCAAATTGATTCTCCTCACCTAATCAGTTTGCAATATAGTTTTCTACAAAGTTGTACAATTGGGGCTGTATGACAGAGAACTGTAACTAAATACCTATGAGTAGGTAAGTTTAGTCTCATTGCTCAAAGTAATACAAAAGAAGTACCTAATTTGTTTGATACCTTACCTTACTTTTCACCATCTTAGCAATACTGTCTTTCAAAACACTGTCTGCAGCAGTTAGTTTCTAACAAGAAAATTCCAGAGAGGGATTATATTTTGTACAATTAATTCATTTTAGTAACCTCTCTGGCATTTGTTTTAGCATAGTCTCTTAAAGGAACACTGTCACGGGAGTTTTGCTGTTTTCAGCTTCATTCGTTGTTGAAATCTTTACCTGGTACCTCTACTCGTTCCCAAAATGCTCAAATGGACTAAAAGAAACATATCAAACAAATGGTGGCTCAGAGAGCAAACCATAATGAATTTCTGGCATTATTTTCAAGGAATGCCTCTAGAATTTGAAAAAACTGGCTATTTTTTCAAATTGCAATCCATTTCCATCCTTGCCATGCTAAGTGCTAGGCAGCAATAAATGGTTTCGGTGTAGTGATAAAGTCCTAGATAACAAAACTGCATCATTATTTTTGGGCTTCCATTGATGCAGGAACATATTTCGGCATTGTAAAATGACGCTAAAATACCATGACAGTGCCCCTTTAAATGGTATACCAAGCCTATTGTGGATCCATGAAATGCAAAATATTTCAAGTGGCAATGCTAAATATATATAGCATTGTAACATCACCAATGGACCACCTTTGGAAAGTGTGCAAACTTTATTCTCAGTTCATGAAAAGAAAATCTCAAAGTGCATATTATAAATGAAACTTTTTGTACTTGACATAAACTATTTTAATTTCGGAGAGGAAAACATCAGGGGGCAAGGCTGTCTTTGGCCTTTGATAACTCTGCAACTTTGTTTGACTTGGAAAAGTTCTACAGTTTTCAGAAAATTTCAGGTGGTATTCAAAAGTACTGTTATTCTCAGCAAAAAAAAAAAAAAAACCCTCACTATATTTGATCCAGAAAACATTGGCAGGAAAACAGTATTTACAAGGAACATCAGAGTTGTCGAATAAGACGTCAAATCAAACATTAAGGTAAACTGGAGGGAAATACTGAGCACAACACAATAAAGTTCTGGAATTAGCAACCCCTAATGTTTCCAACCAAATCCACAAAGTAGGGACCCTCTAAAAGTAATGACTTTCCTACTGATAGTAGCAACTTCAAACACACTGGTTTTGGAAAACAAGCAGCACCAAAATGATGTGATAGTGCAAGGACAATATATTTGACAATTAGACTACGAGCAAGAGTTTTCTACGAGCAGATAGTCAACGAGGCACAGCCGAGTTGACTATCGCTCGTAGAAAACGAGGGCGAGGAGTCTAAAAGTTCAAGTATACATTTACCGTAGTCTCATTGCATAAAAAGAAAAAAATGTCAAGTAACGTGTAGAAAAGAACTGTTTTATAATGTTACATCAGGTTCAAATGTGATGCGCGATGTGCACTGATGTGTAACTGCTTTTTATCAGCAGATAGAAAACGGTAATGTAGCCAATCAAATTCACGGATTCACAATAGATTACAGTAAATTTATACTAATAATCTATATAATTAATGTAATCTGTACTGATTTTATTATGTTTCACTAGCTGAACTATAGTGCATGTGCTAGCTAATTGACAGTCGGGACCTCCAGAAGTATCCATAGCAGACGACTGCTAGATCCAAAAGCAATGAGGGTCATTACTTTCAGAACTTTACAGTTGCTTTAGTCTGCTCAGCAATTACAAATACTCTGTAGATACCTGTGCCAATGTAGTGTTAAGCTGCTCCTGTAGAGAGTTCAATACTTTCTGTACAGATGGAACCAATGCACTCTTAACTTCGGCCTTGACAGCTTTGTCTAATTTTCCTGACAGGGTGGTGGTGAGTGTTTGTGACAGGGTACTCTGAAGCTGTTCATGTCTCTTCTTGTCTCCAGAGTGTTTCTCACGAAGAGCTTTGTCTAGACGTTGTGCTAAGTAGTCAGTCAAGGAAACATGCTTCTGTGCAATACCTCTCAGAACTGCATTTGCAAATCATGCTCAAATAAAATAATTATCTGTACTGTTAACAATCTAAAACTTAACGTCAAGCCTGGTTTTATTTTCTGCCAATTGAATAGCACTGATAGATAACCTGTGGTACTACCTAGGAAATTGGAATTAAGGCTTCACTCACTTATGCCTCTGGTTTCATTTGTTTCATATAAACAACAATTAAATGGCTTGGTGCAAGATTGACCTAAGTGACTTTTTCATTCAAAAGTGCCTGAATTTTTCCATGTGCTTTTCAGTTAAGTAAAAACATTCCCCTGTATTTTTTTGGCTGGTTTTCACCCAAAAAAGTCACTTAGATCAGTCTTGCACCAAGCCATTCAATTATTGATTCCACTCACAAATATGTTACCATGAATACATACCTCCCTGTTGTGCCTTATGCATTTAAACACCCCTGCTAACCTACAAGGCATCCGTTTCAAGCTCAACTATTGGTGAAGAGTTTAAATGATTTTAACGGCTAACTAGGGAAATTACTGTGACCTCTTTTTATTATTTTATTAATGAAAAAGATTCTTTGTGAACATACAATTCTTTTAAATGTAACACACTGGGAAATTCAGAGCAAAATAGACTACACAATGTGCATGAGCTGCGCCAGATATAGGCTTGATTTCTGCCACTCTCTCATGTCTGGTGTACCCTCCCTGAGAAGAACGGCTGGACGCGCGAGTGCCAAACCATGTCTGTGACATCAATTCCTAATTAAAATTCTTGCAGCGCTTCTGGTGCCCAAAAATGTCATCTGATGACAATCATTGGCGAGGCCACATGACGCCTACTTCTCGTAACATTCGTACACGTGCTGTTTTCACCACCTCTTCTTTTAATTTTGGCCTTCCAACCTATTCTGTTTCACCCTGTTGTTACAGAAGAGCAAATGTATGCTGTGTTCTATATAAGAGTTTTATAAAAAAGTAGAGCAGAACTGTTCGACTGTGGTGTGGCAAATGACATGTCAAAGGTCACACACATGTTGGTGTGCATCGTGTTGACACCACGTTTTTGTTTTGCTAGTTCAGTTTGCTTTGGTTCATTTAAAAATTCAAATTTGTTTGGCTTTGCCAGAGACTGGTGTCGCTTTCCTTCAAGAACACTACCAAACATTTCAATTTGCATGGGACTTTTTTTCTTGAGATCGATGTTTGTGTTTATCCCTGTCTGTGTTGGCTTCAATCGTTATGTGACATTCTGAAACCACATGATTCAAGTATAAATGTAGATTCTCACATAGTAAGTCTGTTGACTATTTTGTGTGTTGTATATGCCACTATGGTTTAGATCAGGCATTATTTCATCAGTTGAAGGAATTTGGTTAGATGTTCCGCTAACGCAATCGCTCTTCGCACAATTTCTTTGCTACTGCAAGAAAGATAATTTATGCAGCCTGCTCGATTCAGGCAAGAAGATTTTTTATTGGTTGAAATTAACAATGCCAAGTCCACGAGTCCAGCTGTGTGTTCAGGCGAGAAGCGTGGGCTCCTTTCCCGAACAGCAGCTGGTAATTGAGCCTATGCCAAATATCTTTGTCTGAAGTGGTGTGCCACTCTTACTTTTTTGTTGTCCTTTTTCATTTCTATTCTGGTGTAAGAGATACTGGAATTGTAAGTAATGTAAGCTTTGTAATGCTAGCATTGTAACAAGCATGAGTAGGGTAAGTAGTGTTAGTACTGTACTGTACATGTATGTAGTTTGACAATTGGATACATTCCTCCTTGGAAAATTCAGCCAGTGTGTTTCCCAATCTGGTGGAGACTCTCTCGTCAATCCTCTGCACTTCATGTACTACTGCCGACATCTTCTGTGAACAGGGAGTAGTAGATGCCATAGGTGGGGCAGCAGCAAGTGCGCTTCAGGGACCTATCCAGGTGACTTACCGTGAGGCATTCCAGAATACCATTTTGCCATCATTTGAGAGGGCTTGCCATAACATGTTCCAACAGATAAATGATTCATTTCATAAAGGAACACAGCAATGTATGTTGGTTTTATTGGTTTGTTTGTTTGTCTGTTTGTTCTCTTATGTTTGGTTGTTGATTTTAAATCCCTCCATCTGTTTTTAAAGTCAATCTGTCAATCTCTTATTTGTTTCCACTACGTCTCATTGGGCAAGCCGTTGTTGACAGTAGTTATGCCTTTTTGGTATGCCCTGGCAGTATATCAGGTGAATTGGTCAAGTCATGGGGAGACCAAACAAGCCTGAGATCCTCTAAGTGTGCCAAGAAGGGTATGATTAAGTACATGTATAACAGTACTCATAAATTGGTCCATATCAAGTCAGCGGCTTGATATTGCAGGTTAAAATTAATCCACCAAATATTTTTGCTCGCATGTGATTGATCAAAACATGTCACATGACAACATAGTCCCCATCTAAAATTGGGAATCTCTAAGTGGTTTTCCTGAATTTTCAAAAGAACCTGCTACTTGCTGAAAATATTTGATGGATAATAAACACGATAACCTTCACTTGACTTTAATTTTTTTTTTTAGATATTTGTCCTTGGACGTTATCTGTTCCTCAAGGCTCACAGTTTTCCTTGAGCTTCACTCTTGGAAAACTGTTTGCCTTTCAGAACAGATGTATGCAGAGTAATACCCGAGCCTGTTTTTGTGCCAACTGGAGGCTATTGTTTATATATGATCACAGTAAATAAGGCTTCTGATTGGCTAATTGCCGATTTAGGTGTGACAGGCTCGACACAGTGAATGGTGTAGAATTCTTAAAGCCATGTAGCTGAAAATGCTATTTTAAGTATTGTTAATTACCTTTTCACAGATCTGCATCAGGTTACGACTGCTCTGGATAACCGTAGAAGAGAAGAGAAAGAATCCGTTGAACCTGTAATGAGACAGCTAGAAGTGCAGACACAGTCATTCCAGGCCATGACAGAGAGACTTTCATCAAACATTATGGCTGACTTTGAGGTCATGTTACAAAAGCAGTTGTCGTCATCCATAGAAGGGTAGGTGCATAAATGATACATAGTTTTTTTAACCTTTTACCTTGCATATACACTGTTATCTATTCTTAGGGGTTTTTTTTTATTGTTTTGAGTCGTCCGGGGCACTCTTTGGAAACAGCTTATGCTGACAGAACTTTCCTGGTTCAATATGTGATGATGACGATGTTGATGATGATGATGATGATGATGATGAAGATGATTATCATTACATGCAATAATGATGTTTGTGCAGACAGTTACATGTACATTGCATTTTAAATGGAGGAGTGTGGTGTATTTTACTCTTGTACAAGCCATTTTTACCAATTTTGAGTAAATGTCAGCATGTGAACAGAATTTGAACATCAACCTGAGTGTTCCTTTTCCAGTGATTCACCACCACGTAATAAATTATTGTAATGTTCAGGCTTTACTTCTTTAGACATTTTGACACCCGTGTTATTAGGCATTTGCATGCTGGGACATCTTTGATTTAACAAATCTTAATGAGATTATCAATAATCAGCGTAAACTGGGAGATCTGCTGTTGGCCAGCGGATGATTACTGCAGGCGTGTGTAGTTGTGTCATTCCTGTGCAGTTTTACCCTCCTGGTCTTGTTCTGCATACATGTAGCTTTGTCACTTTGATCTTTGGTTTGCCCCCTTGTGTCCGGGTAAGTACACTTATTGTCCACTGAGAATCAGTATGACCGGTACCAGGAGGAGGTTACCCGTGGGAGGTTGCCATGGTTACCCCTTTATTTGCAGTTTGCCCAGACTCACTTGCTTATTACCTGGTTTGTGGTCAATTGGCACTTAGCCTCGATTTTGAATATTGCTTATCAACAAGTTAAAGCTATATAAATAATATAGAATAAATTGAAGAAGTGTGATATGCTGTCTTTAAAATAGTCAACATTACCAGCAATTTTCTCTATTCGAGTGCATTCTGGTTTTTGAGGACAAGAGATTTATCAGCTCTTTTATAATGATTGCATTGTATGTGTATTGTTGGCAGTTTGCGTGAAGAGATTTTCTCACGGCTGTTGTCAGAGGTCTTAGCATCAGTCCAGGATTCAGTCCAAAAGGAAATGGGATTGGGCTTGGAAGGTCTACGTCAACAGCTAAGCGAGATGATAGCGTCATCAGCAGCAGAAAGCACTTCACAACAGGTCCCTGATATAGCCCGTACTCAGGTTGGTGATAGTGAAGCAGAGAGGAAAATTGTTATTAGGCTTATTGTAGTAGTTTTATGATCACTTCATAATCATGTTTCATAAATTATTGTTGTCAACAACAACAACATCAAAATCTTTATTTACCCCATTTAAATATTTAATGTATTAATAAAACAATTAAATTACATCAGAGAGGGGTATTGACCTCATAAAATAGGTTAGGAGGCCAATATACACAAGGTAAGTTACATTACTATGGTCGGAAAAAAAAAAAAGAAAAAAACACTTGTACAGAAAAACACAAAACACAAAAGTATATAGCAAGGACTAGTGACTCTTAACTGTGTTACAAAATATCTTCCTACATGAAAGTAAAAGATAGAAGGGAAACAATTCAAGCAAACATTAAGGTGTAGAAATCTAAGAAAGGAAAGTAGTGATTAGTTCAATAATTTCTTAACAATTCTATCAGGGAAAGTTGTCTTAATATTTTTATCAAGTGAATTCCAAACTTTCAGCAAATTGGCTTGTGTGCAAGTCATAGATTTCTCTACAGAATTATTTTTTTTCTCTACAGGTGGTAGTTTCTACGCTGCTGGAGTCTGGGCAAGTGGGACAGGCATTCCAAGAGGTAGCTTTTTGCTCTGACTGTGCACAGTTCCTTCTTTCTGTTGTTGATCATTGATTGAGAAACAAAATACGTAACAGACAGATGGACATACAATGTAGCTCCAAACCCTTCTTGTGTTTAAGCTGTTACATCTTGCTCAACAATCAGTGATTTCGTGAAGTATTCCAAAGTGATTTCTCAAAGTCTATCTCGTCATTTAATAACAGGATAAAAACAAAGATATAATATGAGCCTTTCCTCCTGAAGAGTGTTCACAAAGCATGATAAATAGGTGACTAAAATTTGGGGAAAGTAGTAAGAGAATGTGATGTTCACTCCCAGTTGTAGTGCAACTATTTTCCTGATGACCTTTTCACCTCTTGCTCAGATATCTTTCAGGTTAAATGGGAATTCTTCAGTCAAAACATAGATGTGTAAAAAGTGCTATGCTACAAAAATGCAATATGTTCATGTCAGGAAATCCCCGAACCCCTTAAGTCCCAAGGGGTCTCCCTTTGGCGAGTAAAATCGTCTATCGTTTGACAGAGTAAAATCTATAAGTCACTTTTAGGGAGGAAAAGGTTAAAAGAATACTGTACTTGGAAGATGAAAGTCTCTGAAAGTGTTTCTGAAGGTTTCCCAAAGTTTGCATAAAATAGATGTTGTTATTGGTGCTGACAGTGCTGCATTTTGTCTTAGGCCCTGACAGCAGCAGATCTAAATGTTGTGATGTATGTTTGTGAAAATGTTAATCCAGAAGAGGTCTTCTCGCAGTCACCTTGTCCTTTATCACAGCCAGTGTTACTGTCTCTAATACAGCAACTGTCTGTGGATCTCACTATCAACACAGAGCTAAAGCATAAGTAAGTATGACTAAAAAATTAATGTGGTTTTCCAGTTAGGTTACTAAATTGATAAGTCCAAAGGACCATGTTCTCCCAATACGGTAGAGAGTAAGCTCGGTTACATAACTGAAAAAGTTTGAATCATGAAACAGCTCTAGTAAGATATCACATGAATGACTTGATACCCTTTGAAAGACAATAAAACAAGCAACAGAAACAATTCCCCAAGCCCTAAAACAATAACAGCGGTTAAGCTATGACAACAAATGGAATTACAAGCTTATGAGAGCTGCTACATTTCGAAAATGTTTAGCACGCCACGGCCCTTTTGGGCTAAAACTACAAAATAACCCAAAATTGCCTCAGTACAGTACATGTACATGCTAGATTTATTGCAATGTAAATTAGTAAAGTTATCTGTGAAAAGCGTTGTTATTGTCATTGAGAATAAGTTTTTAGTTCATGTCCTATGTTTAAAACAATATATCAAACGAAGGTTTGAAGAAAACGAAAATCTCTAACATGCAACTTTAGTTAATTATTTTCAGAAATGTAAACCATTAAACTATAAGGACACCACATAGGATCTGATTCATTTTTAGTTATTGGGCTTCTGAACAAGCTTGGTCTTGTCATCACATATAGTAATTGCATGCTTTCTCTGTAAGGTATTGTACTTGGTGCTCGAGTCCAGCTCATCCTTAAATTCAAAATTAAAGGGGCTCAGTCACGTTTGAAAAGCTTAGCTAAACTTTTCAAATTCGTTGTTTGCAATCCGTGTAAATCTTCTCCATCCTTAACCATCCTTGTTCGTTTATGGTTTATTATTATCTCTTTGATGTTTTTCTATCTTCATAAAGTGTTATATTTAGGTTTCCTTCAATTTAACGGTTATTTTTTTCGATGTTCAAAATAACTCAAGATGCCGTGACTGAGCCCCTTTCACCTAGCTGTGCAAGGTTGTACTTATTCTTGCCTACAGCCAGGCATGCAAAATAACTCATTTTTGATTAGTTTATTTCATTTGAAACTAGCACCTAACATTAGTTGTTACCAGGTCCCAGTTGTGCAAAGGATGGATAATGCCATTCACTGGGTAAATCACTATCCAGTGGATAATAATCGCTTAATGACTGTCCTCAAGGGAAACATTGAGATTTGTTGCTCCAAGACCCTTGGAACATTGTGGTTGAGCTTATTTACCTCCCAACTCAAAATAGAAAAACACTGTAAAAAAATTGTTTGCTTGACACCAGCTGGCTCACAAATGTGATGCAGTTTCAAGGGGCACGACCTGATAACATGCGAGTCGAAAGTTCAAGTTGTCGTTTCCCAACGATTAGTAAGTTTTGCTTGTCTTAGGGAGTTTGGTGACTTTTGACCCCCGACATGTGGCACGTTCTCCACCAATCGGAAAACGTATTTGAGTTGGGAGGTGTAACAACATAATTTGTTATGAAGACATGATTGTTTTGAGCCAACTCTTATACACTGGATAGTGATTTATCCGGCTGCCTTTTCATGCACACTTTGGACAACTGGCCTTAGGTTTTAGTGCACACTACATACCACCAGTCTTAGTAGTTGTAGAGTTCATAGAAATGATGATAAATATCATTTTCCTTTGCAAGTCATGATGTTATATCTTTTGACATGATAGATACATAGAAGAATCTCTGATGGCACTGGACACACATGATGAGGTCACAAGAGAACACATGCCAGCAGTTTTAGAGGGGTTATGTCAGCAGCTTCAGTTGGCTATCCAAGAAGCATCTGGTCCCATGCAACGCTCTCTAAAGATGTTACAAATGGCTGCAAGGTCACTCCTAAGATAGCCCAAAGTAAGCAGTATGAAAAGTGTAAATGGTATGGAATCAAAGGATAACAGCTGTGTGGTAGTTTGAGAGAAAGACGGCATCTAGCAACCCTTAATGAAATTGGTCTCAAGAATTTGTAGCTGCCGGAAAATTCAGCAAAGACTGAAAAAAATGTTGTGTTCATGTTTCATTAAGACTAGATACTGAAGCCAGAACTTATGTTTCCCAGGACTTGCTTTGTATTGGTACGTTGTTGTTTAAGATGCATGTTTCAAAGTTTTCATCTAGTAAACAATTAGATTATGAGCTGAAGAATTTCTATTGTGTGATGCGCACTGTCACGCATAGAAATCGAGAGCAACTAAACGCAGCCTGAGTCAACTATTACGCTTAGAAATCGAGAGCAAATAATTTACTGTTTTAGTATAAATCTACTAGTTGTTCAGAACTTTATCTAAATTCTTCTCACGGACAGCTAGAAAACACAAGCACTGAAGTGGCCATCGTTTGTTAACAAGTGCAAACTGCTATTCTACTCACTA
>JAHPZR010024101.1:0-13685 GCA_019787425.1 Platygyra sinensis | reverse complement strand
AAAACTAGTGTTTTTTTGGCTTGCTGATTTTCCAGGACTCTGCAGCCATCAGCTGGAAGATCCCCAAAGGGGCATAAGACATGCCTCTGGGAATTTTACTACGACTAAACGGGTAAAGTGGGGCACACACTCCAGAAAATAGTGAACGCCTGATACTTATCTCGGGGACTGTTGATTGTGTATTGTGCCAAATTCTACAAATTACTCTCCATTTTAATTTTTATTGTTACACATGGTAACTAACTCATACGTAGTGATCGATACATACAACTGAGACAAACTTTATTTTTTAAGCTCTGTGTCACGTTCATCTGCCATATAAGAACTAGTTTGATAAGAGATATATCTGTTGGAATATAAGTTTTAAGGGCGTACAAACCTGTTTTTGAACTGCCTTGGATCGACTGGATGAGTTGGAAGTAATGTTGGACCTTTGACAATTTGTACTGTAAAGCTGTTAAAAATGTGTCATTTTTCCCTTTTTTATAGCAAAGTTTGGACGGTTGTCATTTTTGATTCTACAAAACAGGTTTAAGAGGAATTGTTTAGAGCATAAAAAATGCAAGCTAGAGTGTGGTTTATAAAGTGACTGCATTCGTTATTAATTTTGTTAAGGTAAAACTTGTTTTCAGAGCTATTTAACAAAGGGTTCGCTTGACTTTCTATTTCATTCACTGTTAAATTTATCTCCCTCTCCAGGCTTCATGTGCATTAGGCTTTGAGTTTATTCAGTATTCACTACGAACACCATCATTTTGTAACCTTTCGCAGCTGTATTTACTCAGTGCTATGGTTGGGTTCTCTTGACGTCAAGTTAAGATAATGAAGTACAAATCTGATGTTTATTGGTTTTTAAGATAATGGAAGTAAATCTGACGTTTTGCTTTTTGGAAGGGCTCTTGCCTGGAACTTACCATTTGAACATTCTGCTAACTTGTCGGGACGTTTTGTTGTGATAATTTTTCAGCGCCAAACTGTTATTCGTTGTAGTAGTCTTGTTGTGAACATCGACATACGGCTATTAAATTAAACTTACCGTATTAGAGAGAAAAGAACCGCAGATTCGGGGTCCTGTTACTCCAAAAAAAACAAAGCAAACTTCCGAGGTTTATGTCCAAGCCCTAAACCGACTCAAAACATGGTGCGATTTGGCACGCCGCTCGTCTCCGGACACATCCGTTGTATGCAAAAGACCGATCCTTGTTTAACAGATTGACGGCGAGTGGTCGGAAACTGATTAAAATAAAGGGGCGTAAGTGGCTTACAAGAGTTTGACGCGAACAAATGGACACATATGACAGGCCATGCATTAATACTCCGTTCCGCCCATGCTCCTTTCTGACAGGGCGTGAAAACACATAGACAAACGTTTTTGTTCCAGCGCATTTCAAAGAACTATGTGGACCCAGCAAGTGGGTCGTGTAGTGTCCAGCTTCCGCAGCCAACACACAGTTTCCGTAGAAAACAACTCGCCGAGTCAAAGCAATCATTCCTTGCCTAAGTGCCAGCCAAATAGTTAATCTAAGAACCGATTTTTCACCAACCGAGCAGCATCATGCTGCCGTGGGAACGGGTATTTTGCCATATCGACTCCACTGAGGCACGCTCCTGACGGCTGTCTAATTAAGATTCGTATCTTCGTTAAGACCTCGCACAAAGAGCCAGCAAAAGTGTGATTACCAGATGCAACACTGGAGGGCTGTTTATTGTATATGTTTGGGGAACTCCAGAGCACGCAAACAGATAATGATGATGGACTAGGGCGCGGCTTAAGATTGAGACAGACGGCCAGCCCATGAACTTGGGTTTGAGCCATTGGTTCTATTAGTAATTGATTGTGTAATTGTGCACAAATTCTAACTCTCCATTTTATTTTTATTGTTACACATGTAACTTAACTCATATCGTAGTGGATAACATACAGGCTGAGCAAACTCTATTTTTAAGGCTCTGTGTCATGGTCACCTGCATCAGGGCTCGAAATAACGGCCGGTCAACGGACAATGTCCCAACTGATTTGTGAGTTGACCGGTCAACCTATCGTCTTGCCGATCATGTTGACCGGTCACATTTGATCGTTTTGAAAATGCAATGAATTAAAATTTCCATGCTGTTCAGTGGCATCATCTCCTTGATTACACAAAACGGTACCTTGAGCCCTCGAAAACACCGTACCTTCGTGTGTGGGCATACACACACACACACACACACACACACACACACACACACACACACACACACACACACACACCAAAAAAAATTACTTACCGCAATTTATGGGTACAAAGAAACTTCCACTAGCCCAACTAAAAAATTAACGACAACAAACCTTGGGTTATCAGGCACTAGTTTCATTTGATTAAGGAACTGAGTGAAAATGTGGTTCAGCAAGGAATTGAAACTGGGTCTCCAGATTGTTTCTAGTTATTTATTAACATTTTCCTATATACATTTAGATTACAGTATCAGCCAGAAGTTTTTAATTGAATCCAAAGCCTAGCAATTATATATTAAATGTTGACACCTGGAGATAAAAAAAGAGTCAATTACATGGGTGTGTGTAGTGCTCTTTTTAGGTCGTGCAATCATTAGAGTATTTAAGTCTTATCTAAAACTGTATACTACATGTGTATAATTAACTTAAGTAAGACTCAACTTGATAAATTCTGTTAAGTTATTAGACGTAATAAAAAGCCATGCCTCTCAATTAGGGAAATCACTCAATCAATAGATAACTTGTATAAAGTTAATCACTTCATGTTTACATAGCAAGTTGGAGTACGTGACTCATCTTGCTTGAATAAACTTAGCAATATAAGGCCACAAAGAGTTTGTTTTTTCTGACTCTGTACTTATTCTCTTTGATGTTCAATCTGATTTGAGTGGCAGTTATTAAAAATATAACGAGTACGAAAGTGAAATAAGCTTACAAATACTGAAAAGTCCTGCTCCTAACCTGAGTATCAGGCTTTTCTTTCTCTCGGGGAAGGAGAAGGAAGCACCCGGCAAAGAAAAGCCTGACACAAGGTTCTTTATTGCAGTCTTCTACCTCCTCATAGCGTGACAAGCGTCAGTGTACGTATTAACCAATCCGAATTATTTCCGGCTGTCATGTCCACTTTGCAAACACGCGTGAAAAACGCAGTGCGCATGCGTGCCTTCCCTGCTTCCGGCGCGAATTTGCCATTGCAATTATACGCGATATCAAAACAAACTAGATTCCGGCCGCGAAATTCAAAAAAGTAAGCTCCACACACAAAAGATAAGCTTAGAATTTCACAAACACGAAGTTTATTAATTGCTTTAGTTTCTCTCTTTTGCACCACATACTTTCCTCTTTGCACCAAAGGCGAAAATCATGTTTGAGAGTCCACGTTCGCTTTTGTTTCATTCTGAAGTCAAACATAAACACTGAGAACGCGAATGCACGAATTTGTCTAAATGAGCGGCTTTCTTGCACGGTCGCCGCGAACTTTCTAGAAATCCTTGCTCCAGTGCATACCTGGAGGTTTAACGTTTCCTGCTTTGAAGTTTTGGATGCTAATAAAGTTCGATTTTAGCTCAAAAAAAGGCGTTCTTGTTGTGAAGTTCGCATTCGCAACTGCCATTTTGAAAATAGAGACCTTGCGAATGCGCAGACGTTTTGCACGCGTGTTTACTTTGCATAAATGTTGCGTGCAACGGCGGTTGTTTTTAAATTTCGTGCGGGTTTCCGAGAATATTTGCACAATTTGCCCCGAAAATTTTCACACAGAGTATGGAAAGTGTGTCGCCACAGAGCCGCTGTTTGCTAAAACTTTTAACAAAGAGGTTTCTAATGTTTTGTGTGAAAACCTATAATTCTTGTTGAATTATTGCTTGAGATGAGAATTGTTGTCATTCTAGGTAGTGAAGATGGCAAAAGGACTGTACTTTGAAAAACATGCACTAGGAAAATAGTGAATTGCTACAGAATGTTCACTGAGTTACGGGAGGCATTGGCGGGTGGTAAGGCACTCGACGAGGCGAAAGACTTATAGCTTCAAGCGCTCCCGACCACAAACACCTTCGACACCTTCGACAGCAAGTAGTTCTATTCCTATTCGAGGCTAACGATCTCGCAACTGAAGTAACTCCAAAGGCAAGCAGCACTTGTGAAAGTGAAGCTGAAGGAACTCAACGAAGACCCTCACTGAGCGAAGAGAGCTCTGTTTTCTGACCAATACTCAGAGCTGAACGATGAAATAACCAGTCTGATATCCCGAGCCGACAAAATTCTGAGGAGGAAGTCTTTTTGTTTGACAAGCAGGCTTTCGAGGCACAATTTCTGTTTCTCTTTTTAGTTTAATTCCAGGAAAGAACTGTAGAGCGACTTCAAGAGCCGTCTTGAAGTCGTCGCTTTCCATGATCACATAGAAATAAATATCTAGCGAAGTTTTCGTTCTCGTCGATCAGTTCACAGAATACGCCAGTATGAAATTTTTATTTCCGGTGGTGTGACGTCAGGGTGCTTTGTAAATTATCCAATCAGCGCAACGTCCAGAATCTGGACGTACGACATGAGCCAGTAAAAACGTTTGTGTCAGGCCTTTCCCTTCAATAGCGAAGCGCGCGAGTGACGTCATGACTCAGACAAGACTCAGACAAACAAACTGGAATGGTGGATGATTTTGAAGATTTCTTTAAGAGCAAAAGCCGGTGTTCCTAAAACACTTGTGAAACAAAAATTTCGCTTATATTCCCTGTATTTCCCTCAGAACAAGCTTATGTCGACTGATTCAGTGATTTGCATTCTATTTTTAGACTTCGCGCGCTTCGCTATTCCTCCCTACCCCTACCCTCTTGCTAAGAAAGGCCTGATACTCAGGTTATCCTGCTCCAGAATCAAAACATCCGTTAAAATAATATTTTATCTTACTTCGAAGCCACCACTGCCTCGTGTACAAAGTTAAAGCGTTCTTTGACCGGTGTTTTGCTTTCCACGCGATGCTTCGCCGCCATTTTGTTTTGGCCTTTCTCAAAATGTCACGTGAGAAAAATCTCCAAGATTTTTGGAGGTTTTGTACCACGTGACCCAGCCTTTGCCAGGGTCTTCTCCCGACGATCCGCCATTTTGAAAATCGTTGAGGAGAAGGCCCTGGGGAGGAGGTAGCCTTGTTCGTCGCCGTCTTGCTGACAAGTCAACCGCCTTATTCCTTGAATCCCCGCCACCTGGAGGCGCAACACCTGTTGTCTCTACACCATCACACTCCCGCAGAGTTTGCAAGCGTTACGATAAGCCGGTCAAACGAGGTCACCAGAATACCAAAACGATCCAGAAGACACACGGCCCTGAAGACAAACCGCGTTGAACATTGAACTTTGTTGAATCGAACATTGGACTCCTTTGAACACTAAAATGAATTATGTAATTAATCTGACGTTGAGTAATTTTTCTAGACAGATAGATGAGGTCGCAGCTCTTAACTTAGCTTCAGTTAGTGCTTTGTTTGCGTCATTTAAGTATCAGAATAGTAGTTTTACTTCAGAGCAAACAATACGCAATCTCCAGATTGACAAGCCCTTTTCATGGCAGTCCATCGATCTATTTTTGGGTCTATTTTCCGGGTTTGGTCGATGCTTGATTTGGGAAATCGACAATATTGTCGAATTTGTTCAGATTTGTGATTATTTTATTGTTAATGAACGTTTCCTCATTGACCTATTTCGTGCGTCGTTTCCTCCCAATTATAGCCTCTCTTTCAGAGAAAACCAATTTTGTGAAGTACTGTTTACTTTGAAAGTGTCAGGATTTCTTTTCGTAGCTCGTAGTCTTATGTTATTCTCTTCAAATCTGGAAGACGATGAAATTTTTATATTCAGCGATTTAATGTCTGCGAGGTCACCTTTCGACCTTCGAAGCTTGATCGAACATCGTTTTCATGAATTGCGGGAAAACTGATCATTTTCCTTTTGATTTACATACAAAATGCTATTATTATTTTAATTACTGCTGTTGCAAGAGGCATGGATCGTCAAACTATGAAGTGGAAATGTATATTTTGCCATGAAATGAAAAGTGCATCGCGATTGGACTGGATGTGTCTTCCCTGTGACCACCTCATATGTTTGAACTGCTTCCGATCACGGAAACCGTTTCTGCAGTCGTGTTGTAAGTGCCCTTCCTACGGCCATCTTCTGCCGCCATCGTTCACGGCATTTTCTTGGCTCGTGGCGTACCAACAAGCCGCACATGACGATGAGAACAGCGAGCACGATCTTAACGCCGTTGAATAAGTTCACTGACAACATCAAGGCACTATAACATATGTTTGTACTTACATAAACATATTTCTGTAACTTTGTACGCTTCTAAATGGCTACTATACTATGTATGTTTTTACATTTATTGCTGCTTTTTGTCAATACTTTTTGATTGTTCTTACTATCAAAGTAGATTTCTAGTCTTATAGTTTTGCAATTTTTGGCATCGTCAGGAACGATGCTTTGTTTCAGAAGGGGGGCATGTTGTGGAGCCAAAAAGAAATATGTTTTTGAAAATCATGTTTTTATAGGAAAGCTTAGTTTTGACAAGCCAAGGTTAACGCACATATGTGGAACACTCGGTTCTCGAACGCCTTTTCCGTTTACCGTGAAAACGTTTTATTCTTGAACCTTTTGTTTTGTCGTTCACCTGTGATAATGTTTGTGTCGTTCTTGAGACCTTGGTTTCTACCTCCCCTAGATAGATCCAAGGTTAACTGTTGCTAAAGATTATTCTATTTTCCTAGTTTTTGATTGGTTAATCTCTGCTTGCCTTATCGAGTCAGCTGCTTTTATTAAGGATTTATATCCGAGTACTTTGTTTTGTACCACATGGTTTACTCTTGACATTAGTCTCGGGCGTAGCTGGAGTTAATATAAAAATGAGTACATTGTAAAGATTGATGAGTAGTTCCAGTGGTAGTTCCAGTATTTGTAATGTTCCAGTAGTTGTACCAGTAGAAGTTGCTGTTGACGTTGTAACGCTGTAGAGGTCTACAAGATTAAACTGCGAAAAGTCTCCAATTCAGAGTCTTGGTTCCTCTTGTTAACCAAGCGAGTGCCAGATAAGTCTCCTACACTTTTTTTTTTTACCTTGCTGGTTTTCCAGGACTCTGCGCCATCAGCTTGAAGATCCGCAAAGGGGCATAAGACATGCCTTGGAAATTTTACTATACTAAACCGGGTAAAGTGGTCAAACTCAGAAAATAGCGAACGCCTGATATTTCTCGGGAATGTTGATTGTGTATTGTGCCAAATTCTAACTCTCCATTTTATTTTTATCGTTACACATGTAACTAACTCATACGTAGTGATACATAGAACTGAGCAAACTCTATTTTTTAAGCTCTGTGTCACGTCACCTGCATATAAGACTGTTGTAAGAGATATATCTGTTGGAATAAAGTTTAGCGTACAACCTGTTTTTGAACTGCTTGGATGACTGGATGAGTTGAAGTTAATGTTAACCTTTGACAATTTGACTGTAAAGCTGTTAAAATGTTTCAATTCTCTTTTTAAAGCAAAGTTTGGACGGTTGTCATTTTTGATTCTAAAAACAGGTTAAGAGGAATTGTTAGAGAATAAAAATGCAAGCTAGAGTGTGTTTTATTAAGTGACTCATTCGTTATTAATTTGTTAAGGTAAAACTTGTTTTCAGAGCATTTAAAAAGGGTTACTTGACTTTCTATTTCCTTACTGTTAAATTTATACTCCCTCTAATGCTATGTTATTAGGCTTGAGTTTATTCATATTCATCGAACACCATCATTTCGTGACCTTTCCAGCATTAATATTAATGTATTTACTCAGTTGCTATGGTTGGTTTCTCTTGACGTCAGTTAAGATAATGAAGTAAATCTGATGTTTGGTTTTAAGATAATGAAGTAAATCTGACGTTTTCTTTTTGGAAGCGCTCTTCCTGGAAATAACCATTTGACATTCTGTAACTTGTCGGGATTTTCTTGTGTAATTTTCCAGTCAAACTTTATTCGTTTAGTTGTCTTGTTTGAACATCGAAATACGGCTATTAAATTAAACTTACCGTATTAGAGAAAAACGCAGATTCGAGTCCTGTTACTCCAAAAAACAAAGCAAACTTCCGAGGTTTATGTCCAAGCCCTAAACTGACCAAAACTGGTGCGATTTGCACGCCGCTCTCTCCAGACACACCGCTGTATGAAAAGACAGATCCTTGTTTAACAGATTGACAGCGAGTGGTCGGAACTGATTAAATAAATGGGCGTAGTGCTTACAAGAGTTTGACAGAACAAATGCCACACATGAATGCCATGCATTAATCCGTTCCGCCCATCCTTTAACAGGGCGTGAAAACAATAGACAAAAGTTTTTTTTCCCAGCGCATTTCAAAGAACATGTGACCCAGCAAGTGGGCGTGTAGTGTCATCTTCCAGCCAACAACAGTTTCCGTGGAAAAACTCGCCACCAAGCAATCATTCCTACCTAATTGCCAGCCAAATAGTTATCTAAGAAACGATTTTCCCAGCCAGCATCATGCTGCCTGAGGAACGGGTATTTTGCATATCGGCTCCACTAAGCACTCCTGACGGTTGTCTAATTAAGATTCGTATCTCGTTAATACCTCGCACAAAGAGCCAGCAAAAGTGTGACTACCACAATCAACACTGAGGTGTTTATTGGTATATGTTTGAACTCAAGAGCACGCAAACAGATAATGATATGGACTAGGCGGGCTTAAGATTGACAAAAGGCCAGCCCACGAACTTGGAGTTGAGCCATTGTTCTATTAGTAATACTTATGTTGTATGAAATATTTAACAACAACTTTTCTCTCTTAACTTAGTGTTATCCTTAACTTTTAATCGGTGAAAATCAAGATTGTAACTTTTATATTGTTTGTCTGATAAAAGTTAAATTTCCATATCACGCAACTCGAATTGTTCATGCTATAGCGTAACGCTTAGCTACAGATTGTATAAGAAATAGGTCACGTACTGAGTTATGGGTAACAAAGAATGATTATAAGCTAATTTTAGGGCAGTGAAATACAATAGGGTTTATTGACTCAAGAATATAACCGCAGTATTGTTGTAATTAAATTCCATGGAATGTAAAAGCCATTAGCGTAAGAGTTTTAATTCAGAACAAAATAGGTATCGAGAGTGTAAACGTTGTAGAAGAGATTGTGAAAGGAATAAACGCATTTATCGAAAGATACAGTCCTTTGATTGTAAACCAGCGCCGGGAGATATTCCCGAACATTGTTCGCGTTACCTTCCTTGGTTCAACCACTTAGGAATAGTCGGTTTAAATCAAGGTAGAAAGAGTTTTAGTCCACTTCGGTAGCCTCGAAGGAAAATATGCTAAATAGTTCGGTGCGCAGTCGCACTTAGGCCTCATGTGAACTGCGCATGACCTTACGCTAGCCTAATTGACAGTTTGACATTGATTTGTTGAATCAAGTGATTGCCCCTTTAAAAAAAACGTGACAAGTAAACTCCTAATAGTTGAAGTTGTAATTGTTGTTGTAAAGTTATTGTATACAGTCAAGAGCTGAGCAGTAGTTGAAGTAGCTGCTGAAATAACTGTGACTAGAAATGAGTAGAAGCAGAACAATGTTGTAACATCTGCAGTTGGAATTAAAGTGAAATAACCGAACATTGAGTGTTGGAGTGATCTGCTAATTCCCCGAGAGTGTACTTCAACAGAATTGAACTCCAGTCAGTGGCCATTGTTTTGTCAAGGCAAGATATAAATACTTGCCTACTGACTGACAATTTCCTGGCTGAGGTTGTCACTTGTGGCAGCCTTTCTTGGGCTGTAATCTGCCAGACTTGTTTGAACAAACTTGTTAATAAATTTCAAAAACAGTCATAGTCTTTAATTCCAGAAAACTGAGCAAAACAGCTGTCACATGGAATCAAGTTGCTGTCAACCAGTTTAGTCACCCAAAAGTGGAATGAGCACAAGAAAAACGTATTACCTTTTATACCTTTTATGCAACATATTTTATGTTAATTGTTTGCAGAATGAGAAATGAATCTCCAAAGTTCCACTATCAACTGCATTTTTACTAAAAAATAATACTAAAAAAACTTCCAGAGAAGGTCAAAGTGCACAACAACAAAGACGAGTGAAGAATATCGAGGTTTCGTTTTCAATTTTCACAAAACATGACATGTAGTTTCTGTTGGTCTCTCATATCATTTAAATAGGACTGAAATGTATTGCAAAAGTTAATAAAACTTCAAATAAAATTGTATTTCGTTACAATGTGTTGTAACTGATTTTTTTTCTGTCGTTTTCATTTTAAACGGTTATGTTGATGATTATTTAGAGGTTCCAAGCACTGTACAAAGTTAAAAAAAAAATGTCAACGAAAGCTGAAAACAGGTTGTCTTGTATCAATTCTGGGTACAATTCAGATAGGTTAGATTAATTAATTGGTGTGATTTTTGCCATTTTAATTGGTTAAAGCTACTGATTGTCTGGGGGGTACAACAACCTTTTTTGAATGACCCATTTTTATACTCGAAATAACGGAAAGTAACAAAAAAATGGGTTGTCTCAGATGCATCGTTGGTACTTTTTACATGGGTTAAATGGACTGACTTGCAAAGTTAAAGCAATAAATGTAGGGTACTTATTTCAACTCTGTAAAAAATCGTGGTTTCAACTAATTATGAATCGGTTAGTTCGACTGTTGATAAATGTCAAAACAACATCTACTCAGGAGAAGATTCAACTAAACGTAAAAGTTAATATAACCCACCACATAGTTAATACACCTGACAAGAATCGGTTATTCTGAACCAGAAAAAATGGTTCTTTTACCAATTTAAATTGGTCGTATTAACCACTTAGATATGGGTTGCCTCAGATGTATTTTGCAACATTTTTAATTGGTTGGTTTAAGTAGTCAGTTTTTACAGTGTATATTGATAAAAGTTGATTAATTTATTGACTCATTAAAAAAAGGTTGGTTAATGTGTTTCAGAATTGTTCAAACAGAACAGCTCACTTCTACAGGCTTCCATGCTCAGAATTTCACAGAACAGCTGTCCATAATGACATCATTCCGTTACAGATTCGAATTGCCTCCTTCGAAAGTTAACAACCTTCGCGACTCAACTTGGTTGAAACAAAGCATTGTAAGGAAACCAACCAAACCCACATGGAATTATGTTATTTGCTTCAAATCTGGAAGGCAATGAATTTTTTATATTCAGCGATTTAATGTCTGCAAGGTCAGCTTTCGACTTTCGAAGCTTGATCGAACATCGTCTTCACGAGTTGCAATAAAACTGATCATTTCGTTTTTGGTTTGTGTGCAAAAAAGTACCATTGTTATAACCACTGCTATCGCGGCAGGTATGGATCGACAAACCATGACAAGAAAGTAGACATGTATATTTTGCCGTTTAATGTGGATCGCGCCTAGATTGGATGTGCCTTCCATGCGGCGACCTGATATGTTTAGGCTGCTTCCGTTCACGGAAACCGTTTTCGCAGCATTGTTATAGATGCCCTTCTTGCGGCCATCAATTGCCAGCATCGTTCACGGCATGCACCTGGCTCGTGATACATCAAAACGCTGCTGATGACGATGAAAAAAGGGAAGATGATCTTAACGCGATTGAATAAGTTCTCTATATTTTTTTCATCGTTTTTACTGCCGCTTTATTAACTTTATCCGCTTGTAAATGGCTATTTAGCCTGCGAACAGGCTCCCAGCGAGTTCGAAAAAAAAAATTCGTTGAGCGAGTGGGACGCGGGGGAGCCTGTAGACATTGTTTTCAATGTACCGTTCCGCCCCTTTGTGATTAGCCTGTTACATATCTGTCAAGGAGATAATTAAACCTGACAAATTTGATGGGTTTCCCCGCGCTGATGAATCGGCTTTTTATAACAATTTACCGTAATGATGGTAAATAAAGTAGACAGGCCAAACACGACTCGTACGAGAAAAGGAGAAAACTAGAGCCGTTAGATCGTGCTAGGCGGCAAGTTTTAAGAGGTCTACAATCAGAACTAAGCCGAACAATGGCATATACAACACACAACACAGTCGACAGACTTGCGCGTAATGAGTTAAATTTAAATCCTGTGGTACTAGAACAATCAAAGGAGAAATCAACCTATACATCGAGCTCCAGGAACATAAGCTCGATCAGATAGCTGCAAGAAACATTACAATTTCTTTAGACAAGCCTTTAGCGTTCTCGAAGTAATGCTACGTCTCCGAAGGAAAACCAGGAGGGCAAATATATGACACCCGCGATAAGAATCTACCTACTGTACTTGCAAACAGTTCTAATCATAGCCGGGCCCGGCGTCACAATATTTATAGAATGCGGGTAAGCAACACGTTCACAGTAAATGTCATACATTGTATTTTATCCCTTAAAAGAAAATACTTGGAGACTTAAAAACAAATCTTGCAATAGAAATGAGCCAAAACAATACACCAACACATGGCAAATTATTCAAAGAAGCAACACGCAGATAACAGCGGAAATCATGCAGACCTATGACTTCTTAAATTTGCCGCCTAGCACGATCTAACGGCTCTAGTTTTCTCCTTATAACACCATACGAAATGCCTTTCATAAAGAAGAGTGAAGCGACAAAAAGGTCGAAAGACCGAAAAATAAACGGCAAATCTACAAATGGCACGAACCGTTGGAGTCGTGTTTGGCCTGTCTATTTTATTTACCATCATAGACGCGGCAGCAATTGAAAAATTAGGCTCTTCTCGAAACCAGTCGGTAGAATTCCGAAAACATCGCGCTTCTACCCCACAGTTTCCAGTCATAGCTTCTGCTCACGTTTCAAACCAGAGATATAACGAAAATGTTGCAACGAATTGCTCAAAGCTGCTTCAAATTCGTCGTCAGTGAACTGCACGCGGAAGCCGTTGTTGACAGTCTCGGCAAGAATTATGCTAATTTACAAGCAGTCGTCAAGATCCGTCAACTATTTATCTCAGAGCTGTCAACAGTCATCGATTCAACCAATCAGATCTTGATACCAGGAGCTGGTATCATGGAACGGCGGCATCAATGGAATGTCTACAGGCTCCCCTGCGGACTCCCTCCTCACCAGACCGCTCCCGGCTCGTCCCGCTCGTCCTAGATTACACTCGGTTATCTCGCCCTAAACCCAACCGAACCGGGAGCCTGTTCGCAGGCTAATGGCTATTATAGTATTGTATGTTTTTACATTTATTACTGCTTTCTGTCAATACCCTTTTTAAATATCCTTTCAATGCGATCAAAGTAGATTTCTAGTTTTATGGATTTGCAATTTTTGGCATCGGGGACGATGCTTTGTTCAAGCAGGGGGGCATGTTGTGAGCCAAATATGTGAAAATTATGGTTTTTAGGTAAGCTTAGTTTTGGCAAGCCATATATGTGGAACACTCGGTTCTCGAACGCCTTTTCCGTTTGCCGTGGAAAAGTTTTATTCTTGAACCCTTTGTTCTATTGTCTCGGGCGTAGCTAGGGCTAATATAATAGTGGTTACATTGTAAAGATTGAATGGTAGTTCCAGTAGTAGTAGCAGTAGACATTGAAACGCTGTAGCTGAAGACGTAGAAGTCCACAAGATTAAACTTCGTAAAATCACAAGTCCAAGATTCTCGATTCCTGTCGTTATCTTGTCAAGCGAGTGCCAATTCAGTCCCCTACAAGCGTAGCGGAGAG
>JAHPZR010024100.1:15000-18124 GCA_019787425.1 Platygyra sinensis | reverse complement strand
TGTGGGAAGTTGCTATACTGTTTTTTATTTCATTTATATTTGACATTATTTGAATATATATTGTGTTTGTATGTATTTAGTAAATTTTATAGCGTTTTTTATTGACTGTTGTAACAAGTTGCCATACTGTTTCTTTTTATAGATATTAGGTAAATTCTCAACATCGGATAATGCAATTAGCTTTCTGATTGGATCACTGTATCTCGGTTTTTTGTGGGAAGCCAAGTTCCGTCGGCAAAAAAAAAATTCGGTGAGCTAAGGAAGAAATACAAGAAGTTACGGACAATGTCATCCCAGTAACAACAACAAAAAAAGTTCGGAATGTGAGAGTATTCAACGGTACGTACCCATTAAGTTTCCCTCAAAAGCTGTAAAATTTTAAACATGAATATCGAGATTTTCCGCATTCATGAAGATTACGTACCAACATTAACAATTTTTACCTTAAAATGGCTTGCTAGTCCTGGTGGCACCGAACTTTCGAAACCGATAGAAGAAATGTCAAAAGGAGAACTGAATGTCTTTTTCACACGTCTACGAGGAATAAACATGGCACACTGTCAGTTTACAAAAGTTCATCAATGACATCCATCTGAGAGCCGCCATTAATCGTTTCCTTCGCTCGCTGCCGCTCAATAAACCGTTTTTTCCACTATCTCTGAACCAACTTTTACTGAGGCAAATAAAGCATTAGAGCATTTGCAAAAGACCTCAGAAGAACAGGCAACATTGCCGGCCTATTAAAGCCCATAAGAAAAGGTCAGAAACCAATTTCCAATGAACAGATGAAGAAACTGTTCGACAGCGGTGAGCTCGGACGGGCAACGAGCAAAAATCCCACAAAACTACAGAGGACGACCTAGTTTTACCGTCAGTCTGTTTTTTGGTCGACGAGGACAAGCGATTCAACGCCAGCTGACGCCAACAATTCTGTCCTTGCGAAAAATCCATCAAGGAGTTGAGTATTTAGATGAGCTGAACCGAATCGAAGCGTCGCCCATCGGCTCGAATCTTTTCAACCAGCCACGAAAAACCATCAGGGTCTCGGAGATTTTGAAGATGAATCCGATGCTAGATATTTTCTGTCCCTGACTCTGAAATTGGCAAGTAATCATCTCCACATATCCAGCTGATGCGAAGGCAGCCACAGCAAGGGAATGCTTCTTGTCGAGAATAATTTTAACACAACCGGCGTCCGTCACATGGATCAAAGTTTTCCGCAGTACTTTTACAACGTTATTTGCAAGTGCACAATTAAAACTCTTCTCGATGACTCAAACTTGAACGCTTTTCAAAACGTTCTGACCAAGGTTGAATATCCTTCGTTTGGTAGACGTTCCTTAAATTATAGATAATGATAATTTTCGTTGAGCAGACTCGCCGGCTTCGCTTAACTAAGTTTACAAACGGCGCGCATGCCATGTGACTTCCCACTTGCTGTTGTTTTTACCACATCAACTTCCGGTCGTTTTGTAAAATTAAAAACCCATAAAATTTGGCTATAATTTCCAAGTATACAACCGTACCGAATTTAATAGCGGAGCTCCGGCGGCCCGAAAAAGCGGAGCCCCATACCCATATAGGGAACTAATGGAAACCCATGAATTGATTTTCTCACGTGGCTAGCGGTATTGCTCGTGGGCGCGTACGCACGACGGCGGTGGAGTCGCGCAAGATGGCGGCCATCCTCTTGAAGATAAACATGTTGTGAATTAACATCACGCAGTATGAAAAAGTCATGACGCGACACACAAGAAAAATGTCCTCACGTGGTGCCTTTCAATTTACCACTAATTATTTGAATTATTTGCTAATAATTTGCATATACATTGTATATGACTCATGATTCTACTGTTGTTCTGATACCTCGTCAGAACAAATTCGAATTGTCTCCTTTGAAAGTCAACAAAGTCAGCCGTGCGCCTTGGTTGAAGGAATCAAAGAATTGTCAAGGAGCTCATAGAAATGCAAAGATTGCTGTTGTTATGATCCCTTGAAAACCAACATTTCTTGTTGATTAAACCCGGCACAATGCCGCCCCATTTTTATGTTGTATGTTGTATGTGCCCTCCATTTACTGGAGGGAAGCGTATTTATTAAATGTTTGTCGATTTGTAGATGTCTATATTGATTAAATTGGATTTATTTATTGACTGATTGACTAAAAAGGGTTGCTTGATATGTAACGGATTGTCTGAACAGAGCAGCTCACTTCTACACTCAGAATTTCACAGAACAGCTGTCCATAATGAAAAGCAACCGAAACGTCGCGATCAACACTAGGTTCAAAATGAATAATCCATCGTGGGTCAAACGAATAAAACTCAGCCGGTTGTTTTCCGACGAAGCAGGACTAAGAATATCGATATTTTATTCTGATACGTGGACGAAAAAAACAAGCAATGTAGAGAAAAACAGTGTCACTTTGTGGTCACTTGTGTCGATATGTTGAGAACCCTGGACCTAAGAGTGGGATTTGAGAACTCAATTCTGGACCCTCTAGGCGAGTCGTTTTCAAAACGATTGCCGTTACATGAAGGCTGAAAAAATCTTGGCAGGAAGAATATCTGATGAAAATGGTGCGTGCTAAAAATGGCAGCGAATTCCACTTTTTCCTTCACATACAAATTGACTTCGGGTTTTCTTCATTATTGCACCTCACATGTCTTTTCTTTATTGTCAGCCGTGCCGTTTATTCCAATACAACACATCAGAATACTCGTGAATTACTTACGTTTTCACAACCTGCCTGACGCACTGTATAAACTGCTCCAAAGTGACAGGGAAGAAAAGAGGAAACAGGCCAATCTTGGAATTGAAGTGGAACTGGGTGCAACGTCTCCAGATTTCAAATTCTTGTAAACGCTTCCAAAGCCTGTACTTTCTGATACTTGGCTTCGATATCATTTAATTTGTATCGAATTTAAACCGTGTCCGTGTAAATTCGATATGTAATGTTGTTATGAGTTTTCAGAATTGTTTAGGTTTTACGTAGTTGAGTAGTTTATCGTTTGCTTTTTGCTTTTAGTCATAGTGGGAGTCTTGCGATTCAAGTACCCCCAAGGCCGCACAAATTGTTTTTGCCTCTAAGTTACTTTTACCTATATGTCCGTTAATCTGCTTT
>JAHPZR010024100.1:0-10000 GCA_019787425.1 Platygyra sinensis | reverse complement strand
TACTATCAAACTTTTTTTCCTCTTCAAATATGTTTTTCATTAGACTGTTCTTAGCAAATACCTAAAAGAAAAATCGGAGGTCACCGTGCTCGTTTAAGAGAAAGGAGAATTTATTCCGTTATCGAGCTTAGTTTGAGGGAACTCTCTCACGTTTTGCACGTGCACGCGCTCGTGTGCGCGCGCTGATGACGCGAAATCGTGCGCAGTAGGGATGCGCAATGCAATACTAAGGAATTACCTTAAGAAAATGATGATGTCACGTGCAACCCAAGAATACGCAATTCATTAGGTCTTTTTTTGCGAAACGTAAAATTTAATTTAATACGTCTTTAATTTAAGTATTAATACAGCCATGCAATGTTTGTTGTATCATAGTTAGAAGAGGGGATGGTTGTATTGTAAGGGTTAATTATGGGTCGACAGAAAGTGGTAAACTGCACTCCCTGACAAAACCGGAGCTGCAGCACTATCGAAAGCATTACAAACTTTCCTGTAATTTAAGGAAAGATGATTGGGTGCAGAAGATCGTAAGTACAAGGCTTTTGTCCACTGGAAGCTGAAATTGCCCAGAATTGTCGCGGCGGATCACAACACTATTCAAATTATTTCAAAAATATATCAAGTTGCTAAGATAAATAAACGGAACCTAAAGTTTGATGTAATATGTCAAAAACGAGTGCGAGTGTTTCATCAGGGGTTCTAAACACCGAGAAACAGATGAAAGCACGTTTCAAAGCACGAGTTTTTGACATGACTTCTCAATCACGCCTAATAATACAATGCAATAAAGCGTGCAAAATTAATGGACCCCTCTTAATGTTTTCCCTTCGGGAATGGTAATTAGCTCCTGCAAGTCTGCCTGAATAAGCGGTTTGCCTAATGTTAGCAGTGTATACGGGATAGTGTGGTCTGAAGCGTCATTTGGGAGCCAAAAATGGCGACGAGGCATTGAATCCACCACTGCTCATGATAAAAGGTATGAGAAATTAAGATCGTTGATTTTGCTTGTTTAGTATCATTTATTTCGGGAATAGTTTCTTTTTATTTTAAGTAACATGCTCGTGTTGGTGGATTAATTACAATAGGTTCGGCATTTTTAGGCGTGCTTTAGATGCCGACATGAAGGATGCTACCAAAGAAGGCCTCCATAGCAATTGCTAAAAGGAGGAAAAAGAATGTGTCACCGCCGAAGAAAGAAAATTCTGTGAGATGAACTTATTAGGAACGAGCTCAGCTAAGTCATTATTGTATACAGTGTATTTTAACAATTAACTTCTCTATTTAATGCTGCATTCCACGAGGGAACTTTTCAGAATTGTAATTTCCACGTTGTGAATAACGTTTCGAAGCACGGTAGTGAATACTTCATTGCATGGTAATTGAGGTTGCTAATTAAAATTCAAATGTCCTGATCAGTGTTTTCATCAGGTTTTGAACTAACCGGAGTAATCTTGATCTAGATTTTCATTGGGTATCAAGATACATGCACCTGACCAAAATGGGGCACTCCGATTGGCTTATAACCGTATGAATAATTAATTAGTTTGAGAAGCTATACATCATCTTCGTGGAAAGGAAAAATCTATCAACTGACGGTCGTGATGGTCCAATCACGTAATCGATAAACCTGTGTGGGTACACGGACTGACTGACCAGGTGGAGCATTAAACATCCTTTTTTGGACCAAAAACCCAAACATTTTTCACGCGACTCCCACAAAGCACTTGATGCCATAAATAAAGCCCCCACTGACTCTGAGAACTGACGCCAAAACAAGAACTGAACTTCAGTGGGTCAGACTTGAATCACAAGGCTGGCAAGATGACAAAAGCCAACCGATACACTACTCAGGTAAAAATCTAAACAAGTCTGAAAACTGATATCATTTATTTATATATAGTTAATTAATTTATGTATTACTTAGATAGTGCAGGTCCACATCAGGACTTTTGTCTTGCCCATTTTTATAACCTGCTTCATCAAATAAATTATGTATGTATGTATTATGTATGTCTTTGGGAGGTACAAGACAAGCTGCAAGAACGACACAAACAGGTACACGGATGAACCTTTGAGAACAAAGAACTAGAATGAAATGTTTCCAAGGAGAACAAAAGAGGCGCTCAAGAATTGATTGAGACACACGTGTGAGTCAATCTTGGCTTGCCAAAACTAAGATTTATCAAGAACAAAACTTCTAAGTATTAGCCCCAACAGATCTCGTCATTACTCTTTTTCCAAATGATGTTAAAAACGATGTTCCACTAAGCTTTGAAACTGAGGTGACCTTGAAGAGTTGGCAGACCTTGCAAACAAAAATTGTGTCAGCAACATCCAAGGCACAGGGTATTTAAAGATTGCTAGCTTATTCAAGACATCCTGAGACTTTTAAAGAAAACAGTACTTCACTAAATTAGGTTTCTCTGAACGAGTGACAATAATTTGGAGGCCGGAAACTTCGCACGAATGTCATTCATGAAAATATATATTCAACAATATTACCACTGTTCCAAATCAAGCAGCGACTAAAAACAAATTGATGTATTGTCTAGAATAGGGGTAATCAATTGATAGCCTTGTCTGTTTTAAAATTGTACACGACTACTCTGATGCTTAAAAGACGCAAATAAACCACTAACCGAAGCTACATCAACAGCTGCAACTTCATCGAACTGTCCAGAAAAATTACTCGCTATGGCATAATTTTTGCTTGGTTTTGGATTTGACAAATTTTTTGACACGGGCGCCCTTGCTTAGTAGTTTATGATTTTTCTATTATGCCTAAGCTCGAAAATGTCCTCAACCACAAAGCCAAAATTCCTAAATTTCTAAACAAAAATCTACAGTTTCGAGCGTTTTTTTTTTTTCGTGGAAGTTCTAGAATAATTTCAGACTGCCGGGTATGTAGTATTTTAAAAACATTTTCCAACTGCCGGGTATCTAGACACAGTTCGAAGAGATACACACACGCGTACATAATCCTCTTCGTAAATAGGTAGCACATAAGGCCATAAGTGTCAAAACACATCAATAGGCATGTGTGGACACACGGGTCGACTGACTTTAGAAGATTAAACAAATATTTTTCGTGCGACACCCGCATATAAATAGCAAGGCACTTGATAGCATAAGTAAAACAGCCAACCTTCGAGAACTTACACCAAAACAGGAACTTCAGTGGAGGACCTATACAAGGTCGGTAGACGAACCCAAACATGACCACCAATGGGAGCTATTTTTCTACAAGATATTGAAAAAGCAGATTAACGGACATATAGGTAAAAGTAACTTAGAGGCAAAAACAATTTGTGCGGCCTTGGGGGTACTTGAATCGCAAGACTCCCACTATGACTAAAAGCAAAAAGCAAACGATAAACTACTCAACTACGTAAAACCTAAACAATTCTGAAAACTCATAACAACATTACATATCGAATTTACACGGACACGGTTTAAATTCGATACAAATTAAATGATATCGAAGCCAAGTATCAGAAAGTACAGGCTTTGGAAGCGTTTACAAGAATTTGAAATCTGGAGACGTTGCACCCAGTTCCACTTCAATTCCAAGATTGGCCTGTTTCCTCTTTTCTTCCCTGTCACTTTGGAGCAGTTTATACAGTGCGTCAGGCAGGTTGTGAAAACGTAAGTAATTCACGAGTATTCTGATGTGTTGTATTGGAATAAACGGCACGGCTGACAATAAAGAAAAGACATGTGAGGTGCAATAATGAAGAAAACCCGAAGTCAATTTGTATGTGAAGGAAAAAGTGGAATTCGCTGCCATTTTTAGCACGCACCATTTTCATCAGATATTCTTCCTGCCAAGATTTTTTCAGCCTTCATGTAACGGCAATCGTTTTGAAAACGACTCGCCTAGAGGGTCCAGAATTGAGTTCTCAAATCCCACTCTTAGGTCCAGGGTTCTCAACATATCGACACAAGTGACCACAAAGTGACACTGTTTTTCTCTACATTGCTTGTTTTTTCGTCCACGTATCAGAATAAAATATCGATATTCTTAGTCCTGCTTCGTCGGAAAACAACCGGCTGAGTTTTATTCGTTTGACCCACGATGGATTATTCATTTTGAACCTAGTGTTGATCGCGACGTTTCGGTTGCTTTTCATTATGGACAGCTGTTCTGTGAAATTCTGAGTGTAGAAGTGAGCTGCTCTGTTCAGACAATCCGTTACATATCAAGCAACCCTTTTTAGTCAATCAGTCAATAAATAAATCCAATTTAATCAATATAGACATCTACAAATCGACAAACATTTAATAAATACGCTTCCCTCCAGTAAATGGAGGGCACATACAACATACAACATAAAAATGGGGCGGCATTGTGCCGGGTTTAATCAACAAGAAATGTTGGTTTTCAAGGGATCATAACAACAGCAATCTTTGCATTTCTATGAGCTCCTTGACAATTCTTTGATTCCTTCAACCAAGGCGCACGGCTGACTTTGTTGACTTTCAAAGGAGACAATTCGAATTTGTTCTGACGAGGTATCAGAACAACAGTAGAATCATGAGTCATATACAATGTATATGCAAATTATTAGCAAATAATTCAAATAATTAGTGGTAAATTGAAAGGCACCACGTGAGGACATTTTTCTTGTGTGTCGCGTCATGACTTTTTCATACTGCGTGATGTTAATTCACAACATGTTTATCTTCAAGAGGATGGCCGCCATCTTGCGCGACTCCACCGCCGTCGTGCGTACGCGCCCACGAGCAATACCGCTAGCCACGTGAGAAAATCAATTCATGGGTTTCCATTAGTTCCCTATATGGGTATGGGGCTCCGCTTTTTCGGGCCGCCGGAGCTCCGCTATTAAATTCGGTACGGTTGTATACTTGGAAATTATAGCCAAATTTTATGGGTTTTTAATTTTACAAAACGACCGGAAGTTGATGTGGTAAAAACAACAGCAAGTGGGAAGTCACATGGCATGCGCGCCGTTTGTAAACTTAGTTAAGCGAAGCCGGCGAGTCTGCTCAACGAAAATTATCATTATCTATAATTTAAGGAACGTCTACCAAACGAAGGATATTCAACCTTGGTCAGAACGTTTTGAAAAGCGTTCAAGTTTGAGTCATCGAGAAGAGTTTTAATTGTGCACTTGCAAATAACGTTGTAAAAGTACTGCGGAAAACTTTGATCCATGTGACGGACGCCGGTTGTGTTAAAATTATTCTCGACAAGAAGCATTCCCTTGCTGTGGCTGCCTTCGCATCAGCTGGATATGTGGAGATGATTACTTGCCAATTTCAGAGTCAGGGACAGAAAATATCTAGCATCGGATTCATCTTCAAAATCTCCGAGACCCTGATGGTTTTTCGTGGCTGGTTGAAAAGATTCGAGCCGATGGGCGACGCTTCGATTCGGTTCAGCTCATCTAAATACTCAACTCCTTGATGGATTTTTCGCAAGGACAGAATTGTTGGCGTCAGCTGGCGTTGAATCGCTTGTCCTCGTCGACCAAAAAACAGACTGACGGTAAAACTAGGTCGTCCTCTGTAGTTTTGTGGGATTTTTGCTCGTTGCCCGTCCGAGCTCACCGCTGTCGAACAGTTTCTTCATCTGTTCATTGGAAATTGGTTTCTGACCTTTTCTTATGGGCTTTAATAGGCCGGCAATGTTGCCTGTTCTTCTGAGGTCTTTTGCAAATGCTCTAATGCTTTATTTGCCTCAGTAAAAGTTGGTTCAGAGATAGTGGAAAAAACGGTTTATTGAGCGGCAGCGAGCGAAGGAAACGATTAATGGCGGCTCTCAGATGGATGTCATTGATGAACTTTTGTAAACTGACAGTGTGCCATGTTTATTCCTCGTAGACGTGTGAAAAAGACATTCAGTTCTCCTTTTGACATTTCTTCTATCGGTTTCGAAAGTTCGGTGCCACCAGGACTAGCAAGCCATTTTAAGGTAAAAATTGTTAATGTTGGTACGTAATCTTCATGAATGCGGAAAATCTCGATATTCATGTTTAAAATTTTACAGCTTTTGAGGGAAACTTAATGGGTACGTACCGTTGAATACTCTCACATTCCGAACTTTTTTTGTTGTTGTTACTGGGATGACATTGTCCGTAACTTCTTGTATTTCTTCCTTAGCTCACCGAATTTTTTTTTTGCCGACGGAACTTGGCTTCCCACAAAAAACCGAGATACAGTGATCCAATCAGAAAGCTAATTGCATTATCCGATGTTGAGAATTTACCTAATATCTATAAAAAGAAACAGTATGGCAACTTGTTACAACAGTCAATAAAAAACGCTATAAAATTTACTAAATACATACAAACACAATATATATTCAAATAATGTCAAATATAAATGAAATAAAAAACAGTATAGCAACTTCCCACACCAGTCAACAAAAATGCTATAAAACCATAGAATCAATTATTGTCAAATGTCTGCGAAGAATTTGAAAGCAATATCTCATTATTTGTCTTATTACCTGCAACATCAGCATCGTCATCATGCTTATCACCAATCTTCATTGTCATCGTTCGTAATAAGGGCAGATAGTGCTTGGTGTTTCCTTATTAAATTCATCTGTCTTAGTAAACAGTTCTTTTTTAAATACCAGTCCATAAAAGAAGAATGGCAAATGTTTCTTCTAGAGTGCTGTATTGTACTTTCCTTTTTCATTGCGGTTATTTGCCTTTTTTGGCTTCAGACAATAATCTTCAATAGCCAAACGACACTTGCTTTCAGTTTTGCCAGCTGATAATTGTTGATACCAGTTGAGAAAGGTTCTTAAGAAACACGTAGTTGAAAACTTTGTGAAACAAAATGAATGTTGTATTTGTCTCGATGATGGTATCCAAGGATGAGAATATTATTCGTCTTGTTGAACCTGTGATGAGGATTTTAATGGCAAAAATGGACACAGTTGACAAAATAAATTTTAAATTAAACAATGAGTTGATTGTTTTAAATTCAGTTCAATGTGAGTCCAGTGCTAGTTGCGCACATGATTGAATGGCTTTCTCATGGCAAGTAATGACAAATATATATGAAATAAAAAGAAACAGTAAAATAGCAGCTTCCCACGCCAGTCAACAAAAATGCTATTTAACCGTAGAATCAATTATTGCCAACACATGTGTTTCTCAAAAATTTGAAAGCATTATCTAATTCTTTCCTGCAACATCAACATCGTCATCAGTATTGTCACCAATCTCCATCGTCATCGTTCGTAATGAGGGCGGATATTGCTTGGTGTTTCCTTATTAAGTTCTCCTGCTTCAGTAAACAGTCCTCTTTCTAATACCAGTCCATAAAAGAAGAATGGCAAATGTTTCTTCTAGAGTGCTGTATTGTCTTATATTGGAGGTCTAGGTGGCTGATAACTTTGACGCAGATGAATTATGGTTGCAATGACTTCAATGACTTGGTACTTACAGTACCCTCCATGCACCTTTTCTTCTCCTTTTTTAATTCTTTCTTATTTTCTTTTCAGTTGTGATTGTTTTTATCTTTGGCTTCAGACAATTTATCTTCAATAGCCAAACAACATGTTAAAGCGATCTCTCGGGGAATTAGCAGATCACTCCAACACTCTTGTCCGGTTTAACTTTCTTCTTTTATTTCCGACGACAACTGTTACAGCGTTGCTTTACTTTCACTCTTTATTGATCACAACTATTACAGTGACTACTTCAGCTACTGATCTTCAACTACTGCTGATTCACTTCTCACGTTGCTTTTATGGGGTGAACCACATGATTCGTCAGATCACTGTCAAACTGTCAATTCCTTAATTTTAGGCTAACGTCAGAGCCTGCGCAATTCGCATAAGATACAAGTGCGATTGCGCACGAAGCTGTTTAGCATATTTTCCTTCGAGGCTACTCACAGTGACTAAAATATTTTGTTCTTTGATTTTAACCAACTATCCCTAAGTGGTTGACCCAAACAAAGTAACGTGAATAATATAAAAGTTACAATCTTGGTTTTTACCGATTAAAAGTTAAGGATAACACTAAGTTAAGAGAGAAAAGGTGCATGGAGGGTACTGTAAGTACCAAGTCATTGAAGTCATTGCAACCATAATTCATCTGCGTCAAAGTTATCAGCCACCTAGACCTCCAATATAAGACAATACAGCACTCTAGAAGAAACATTTGCCATTCTTCTTTTATGGACTGGTATTAGAAAGAGGACTGTTTACTGAAGCAGGAGAACTTAATAAGGAAACACCAAGCAATATCCGCCCTCATTATGAACGATGACGATGGAGATTGGTGACAATACTGATGACGATGTTGATGTTGCAGGAAAGAATTAGATAATGCTTTCAAATTTTTGAGAAACACATGTGTTGGCAATAATTGATTCTACGGTTAAATAGCATTTTGTTGACTGGCGTGGGAAGCTGCTATTTACTGTTTCTTTTATTTCATATATATTTGTCATTACTTGCCATGAGAAAGCCATTCAATCATGTGCGCAACTAGCACTGGACTCACATTGAACTGAATTTAAAACAATCAACTCATTGTTTAATTTAAAATTTATTTTGTCAACTGTGTCCATTTTTGCCATTAAAATCCTCATCACAGGTTCAACAAGACGAATAATATTCTCATCCTTGGATACCATCATCGAGACAAATACAACATTCATTTTGTTTCACAAAGTTTTCAACTACGTGTTTCTTAAGAACCTTTCTCAACTGGTATCAACAATTATCAGCTGGCAAAACTGAAAGCAAGTGTCGTTTGGCTATTGAAGATTATTGTCTGAAGCCAAAAAAGGCAAATAACCGCAATGAAAAGGAAAGTACAATACAGCACTCTAGAAGAAACATTTGCCATTCTTCTTTTATGGACTGGTATTTAAAAAAGAACTGTTTACTAAGACAGATGAATTTAATAAGGAAACACCAAGCACTATCTGCCTTATTACGAACGATGACAATGAAGATTGGTGATAAGCATGATGACGATGCTGATGTTGCAGGTAATAAGACAAATAATGAGATATTGCTTTCAAATTCTTCGCAGACATTTGACAATAATTGATTCTATGGTTTTATAGCATTTTTGTTGACTGGTGTGGGAAGTTGCTATACTGTTTTTTATTTCATTTATATTTGACATTATTTGAATATATATTGTGTTTGTATGTATTTAGTAAATTTTATAGCGTTTTTTATTGACTGTTGTAACAAGTTGCCATACTGTTTCTTTTTATAGATATTAGGTAAATTCTCAACATCGGATAATGCAATTAGCTTTCTGATTGGATCACTGTATCTCGGTTTTTTGTGGGAAGCCAAGTTCCGTCGGCAAAAAAAAAATTCGGTGAGCTAAGGAAGAAATACAAGAAGTTACGGACAATGTCATCCCAGTAACAACAACAAAAAAAGTTCGGAATGTGAGAGTATTCAACGGTACGTACCCATTAAGTTTCCCTCAAAAGCTGTAAAATTTTAAACATGAATATCGAGATTTTCCGCATTCATGAAGATTACGTACCAACATTAACAATTTTTACCTTAAAATGGCTTGCTAGTCCTGGTGGCACCGAACTTTCGAAACCGATAGAAGAAATGTCAAAAGGAGAACTGAATGTCTTTTTCACACGTCTACGAGGAATAAACATGGCACACTGTCAGTTTACAAAAGTTCATCAATGACATCCATCTGAGAGCCGCCATTAATCGTTTCCTTCGCTCGCTGCCGCTCAATAAACCGTTTTTTCCACTATCTCTGAACCAACTTTTACTGAGGCAAATAAAGCATTAGAGCATTTGCAAAAGACCTCAGAAGAACAGGCAACATTGCCGGCCTATTAAAGCCCATAAGAAAAGGTCAGAAACCATTTCCAATGAACAGATGAAGAAACTGTTCGACAGCGGTGAGCTCGGACGGGCAACGAGCAAAAATCCCACAAAACTACAGAGGACGACCTAGTTTTACCGTCAGTCTGTTTTTTGGTCGACGAGGACAAGCGATTCAACGCCAGCTGACGCCAA
>JAHPZR010024099.1:20000-22998 GCA_019787425.1 Platygyra sinensis | reverse complement strand
TTTTTTATTTCATTTATATTTGACATTATTTGAATATATATTGTGTTTGTATGTATTTAGTAAATTTTATAGCGTTTTTTATTGACTGTTGTAACAAGTTGCCATACTGTTTCTTTTTATAGATATTAGGTAAATTCTCAACATCGGATAATGCAATTAGCTTTCTGATTGGATCACTGTATCTCGGTTTTTTGTGGGAAGCCAAGTTCCGTCGGCAAAAAAAAAATTCGGTGAGCTAAGGAAGAAATACAAGAAGTTACGGACAATGTCATCCCAGTAACAACAACAAAAAAAGTTCGGAATGTGAGAGTATTCAACGGTACGTACCCATTAAGTTTCCCTCAAAAGCTGTAAAATTTTAAACATGAATATCGAGATTTTCCGCATTCATGAAGATTACGTACCAACATTAACAATTTTTACCTTAAAATGGCTTGCTAGTCCTGGTGGCACCGAACTTTCGAAACCGATAGAAGAAATGTCAAAAGGAGAACTGAATGTCTTTTTCACACGTCTACGAGGAATAAACATGGCACACTGTCAGTTTACAAAAGTTCATCAATGACATCCATCTGAGAGCCGCCATTAATCGTTTCCTTCGCTCGCTGCCGCTCAATAAACCGTTTTTTCCACTATCTCTGAACCAACTTTTACTGAGGCAAATAAAGCATTAGAGCATTTGCAAAAGACCTCAGAAGAACAGGCAACATTGCCGGCCTATTAAAGCCCATAAGAAAAGGTCAGAAACCAATTTCCAATGAACAGATGAAGAAACTGTTCGACAGCGGTGAGCTCGGACGGGCAACGAGCAAAAATCCCACAAAACTACAGAGGACGACCTAGTTTTACCGTCAGTCTGTTTTTTGGTCGACGAGGACAAGCGATTCAACGCCAGCTGACGCCAACAATTCTGTCCTTGCGAAAAATCCATCAAGGAGTTGAGTATTTAGATGAGCTGAACCGAATCGAAGCGTCGCCCATCGGCTCGAATCTTTTCAACCAGCCACGAAAAACCATCAGGGTCTCGGAGATTTTGAAGATGAATCCGATGCTAGATATTTTCTGTCCCTGACTCTGAAATTGGCAAGTAATCATCTCCACATATCCAGCTGATGCGAAGGCAGCCACAGCAAGGGAATGCTTCTTGTCGAGAATAATTTTAACACAACCGGCGTCCGTCACATGGATCAAAGTTTTCCGCAGTACTTTTACAACGTTATTTGCAAGTGCACAATTAAAACTCTTCTCGATGACTCAAACTTGAACGCTTTTCAAAACGTTCTGACCAAGGTTGAATATCCTTCGTTTGGTAGACGTTCCTTAAATTATAGATAATGATAATTTTCGTTGAGCAGACTCGCCGGCTTCGCTTAACTAAGTTTACAAACGGCGCGCATGCCATGTGACTTCCCACTTGCTGTTGTTTTTACCACATCAACTTCCGGTCGTTTTGTAAAATTAAAAACCCATAAAATTTGGCTATAATTTCCAAGTATACAACCGTACCGAATTTAATAGCGGAGCTCCGGCGGCCCGAAAAAGCGGAGCCCCATACCCATATAGGGAACTAATGGAAACCCATGAATTGATTTTCTCACGTGGCTAGCGGTATTGCTCGTGGGCGCGTACGCACGACGGCGGTGGAGTCGCGCAAGATGGCGGCCATCCTCTTGAAGATAAACATGTTGTGAATTAACATCACGCAGTATGAAAAAGTCATGACGCGACACACAAGAAAAATGTCCTCACGTGGTGCCTTTCAATTTACCACTAATTATTTGAATTATTTGCTAATAATTTGCATATACATTGTATATGACTCATGATTCTACTGTTGTTCTGATACCTCGTCAGAACAAATTCGAATTGTCTCCTTTGAAAGTCAACAAAGTCAGCCGTGCGCCTTGGTTGAAGGAATCAAAGAATTGTCAAGGAGCTCATAGAAATGCAAAGATTGCTGTTGTTATGATCCCTTGAAAACCAACATTTCTTGTTGATTAAACCCGGCACAATGCCGCCCCATTTTTATGTTGTATGTTGTATGTGCCCTCCATTTACTGGAGGGAAGCGTATTTATTAAATGTTTGTCGATTTGTAGATGTCTATATTGATTAAATTGGATTTATTTATTGACTGATTGACTAAAAAGGGTTGCTTGATATGTAACGGATTGTCTGAACAGAGCAGCTCACTTCTACACTCAGAATTTCACAGAACAGCTGTCCATAATGAAAAGCAACCGAAACGTCGCGATCAACACTAGGTTCAAAATGAATAATCCATCGTGGGTCAAACGAATAAAACTCAGCCGGTTGTTTTCCGACGAAGCAGGACTAAGAATATCGATATTTTATTCTGATACGTGGACGAAAAAAACAAGCAATGTAGAGAAAAACAGTGTCACTTTGTGGTCACTTGTGTCGATATGTTGAGAACCCTGGACCTAAGAGTGGGATTTGAGAACTCAATTCTGGACCCTCTAGGCGAGTCGTTTTCAAAACGATTGCCGTTACATGAAGGCTGAAAAAATCTTGGCAGGAAGAATATCTGATGAAAATGGTGCGTGCTAAAAATGGCAGCGAATTCCACTTTTTCCTTCACATACAAATTGACTTCGGGTTTTCTTCATTATTGCACCTCACATGTCTTTTCTTTATTGTCAGCCGTGCCGTTTATTCCAATACAACACATCAGAATACTCGTGAATTACTTACGTTTTCACAACCTGCCTGACGCACTGTATAAACTGCTCCAAAGTGACAGGGAAGAAAAGAGGAAACAGGCCAATCTTGGAATTGAAGTGGAACTGGGTGCAACGTCTCCAGATTTCAAATTCTTGTAAACGCTTCCAAAGCCTGTACTTTCTGATACTTGGCTTCGATATCATTTAATTTGTATCGAATTTAAACCGTGTCCGTGTAAATTCGATATGTAATGTTGTTATGAGTTTTCAGAATTGTTTAGGTTTTACGTAGTTGAGTAGTTTATCGTTTGCTTT